>KB672713.1:219292-264849 GCA_000349145.1 Anopheles dirus | reverse complement strand
CCATACAAAATGTATGGCATACCTGGGTATGCTGGTCGTATGGATCCGTATAGTTTTTTGGTCGTAGACAGTAGGGTTAATAGAAAAATGTTCTCATAAGAACCAATGCGTAGCACATGCCCACATCAATTTCCACCCAGCTGAGACACCACATACGAACATTACTCACTTTCTGTTCCATCTTTCACGCTGGCGTTTGAATCTCCTAATTACCTTCTCCCCCTGAAAACCCAGGCACCGCTGCGTCGCATGAGCTTAATCGTCTGCTTATATTTCACCATTGTAATCTAGGTAATGTAGCTCAGCTTTTCACTGCTCACTCGATCGCTTCGGTGGGTGCAAAAGTAATTAAACAGATTGCCCTTTTTAGAAGCTATAATCCATACGGGTGAACCGTGGAGCGCACCGGATAGAACAGACACCCGTACCGCACGTCCGCTCTGGAAGTGGGTACCCTTCCTGGGCCTTTTTTTTGTTCGTTGCAATTTCGATCCATGCAAAAACACCCAGCGCCGGCTTTGAGTCAAGAGGGCTTTGATTGAATTCTCCACGCCCCACGCCACGGGTCGGGTTTTGCCACCGAAATCTGCCAGCAACCACATCAAGAAAAAAGGCTCCACCCGGCACTGGATCAGACCGGATTCGATTCAATTCAGCTTCGGCAACTTCAAAAGAAAACACAAGACACCCGAGACACCCCGTGTTAAGCGTGGCAATATGTTCGATATCGGCAAACCCAGCACGCCGGTGCCGGCCGGGACGGGATGGGGATGAGAAAATGAAGATAAAATATAGTAACAAGCGGGCACAAGCACAGCACTGGAGTGCAAACGTAGTACAACCAACACAAAAAAGCGGACAAGCAACCGAACCAACCACCAGTAGCAGAAGCTCGAACCAGTTTTGACGGCTTGCCGTCGGTTTGCCCCATGAATAATTTGCACCAATATTAGAATGCAACCGACGTTAGTCATCCAACCGATGCGGACCTGGACAGAAACCTCGCAGGAAACGGCACAGACGGAAACGGGCTTCCCTCGCTTCCCTCGTAGCCGGCGGGGGCCGATGCCATGGCAAGCCGACCTTATTGGTGTAGGAAAATTACACTAGCAATTTGATACACGAGCTGCTCCGTGGCACCGAAGTAATGCGCACGAGATGAGCAACACAAACAAAACCACCCATTTCAGCCGCCCGAGACAGGGAAGCAAGCCGCCCCGTCAAACCGGAACCGCGTGTGAGTTGTGCATGCGCATTTCTCTCAATTTCGTTTCGCCTTTGTTTTGTTCGCGTCATTTTACACATCCCACGATCCGCCGCACGGGAGCGTGAGCCGGGAGCGTGATGAGAAAAGTTATGGAAATTTTTCGACGCTCGTGCGGAAACTGTGTATGGGATGGAAATTAGCTAGTGCCAGGCGAGACACGGGCCCGGCTGTCAGCTAGAGTAACGATTCGACGTTACCGTCCGTTATTTGTCATGTGATATTGATAAGTGCACCCGGCGCGTGGCAGCGTGTCCGCCTGCGTTACATAATTTATGCGGCGGTGTTCTACAACAGGGAACGAGTAACTGGATAGCAAGTGGATTAATAACCGGATAGAAAGCAGAATATGAAGAAACCACAGTTGTCTACAATTGAGTAACAAAATATGTTTTCACAACACTTGCGAATATTTCAACGCGTGCAATGTTCCCTTTTTTGTGTATATTTGAACCATCAGGCAATACAGCAATTGCAAATTTTCATGTCAAATGTTCTAGTCTGACAAGATCTTTATTTGACATTTCTGGATAAACCATTCTGGCTGGAATACTAATTGTGTTTCGTAAGGAAACAGCACCCATTTGCATACTTTTAAGTTGTAAAAACAAAATAGATCCAAAAATTATAGTATCCGCAATAATAGGTGAACGCGTTTGGATTTTGAGCGCGTTCGGAAACATTTTTTAATACTTTATCCCAACTTAATCTTCACAAGCTCTCTACAGGAGAAAGAGTTTAGAAAGTGACATATATGCTAAATTTTGCAGATTTTTCGTATGAGTAGTTTATTAACGAAAAGATGAAGATGCTCAACACGGTGGTCAAATAATGGTAGTATAACATTTTGAAGAAGTCAGTTAACTTCACGTATCACACTCTATATCACCATCTAAATGCTAGCATTGCCTTTTCGTAAGTGTGCTTTTAAGATTTTTTCTTGAAAATCGTTTTGAAAAATTCGGATTTAGTTATAAGAAAATCTAGATTTCGTTCTTCCATGCATTCCATAAAGATATATTGGAAATAAATTATACAAAGCACTGCTAAAAGGAAAAAGTTTCGAGGAATAAAAATATGTATTCAAACATTGGTTTTCAATGTAAAAAATGATACCTTTTAAATGAGTAAAAGCGAAACAAGGGAGAAAAGTAAAGAGGTGCGGCGAACAGATTCGGAAACTAGAATAGTTATTTCATTTGTTTACTTCAATGGTTGAACTAACAAAAACGCATTAAAAAGTTATTCACGTTCGAAGTCGCTGGCCACCCGTGTAGCCCGATTATCAGGAATGTGTTGTGTTTTTGGTTGGAAGAGACAGAGTTAACGCTTGTAGGAATAAGCAATCCAAGCCAGAAGCGATGCGTTATCCACAGTGCGTGGCCGTCTATTGGTGTCCTGTTTTTTCCACGGGTGTCGCGATTGAAATTTAAGTATTTTACTTCCTTCAGCGACCAAAAGTATTAATTTTGGTACGCAGATACTACATGTTTAGCGCGCCATATAAACTATCTGATTTTAAAATTGCATACAAAAGATGATTTTTGCCATAAACATTCAGAGCTTTCTCGTCAAAAAATGTAAAAATCTATGTAAATTTTCAATATCAAAACAAATCAAAGCAAAATAACTTACTGTAATATTTTTATATTTTTTATTCCATGTGACTTTGGTAAAGTCAATCTTCCCAGGGTATCTATCACTTGGTAACCCTGGCAACCATCGTTTTCAAGTCCCAGAGAACCACACCGCGTAAAGGAACCACACAAGTGCGTTACAGCTGACTCTGAAAGCCCTATTGAGGCGCAAACAAATTTATAAACGGTAAAGCCAGCAAAGTTAGTGATGTAAAAACAAGACACTATAATAAACATTTTTCGAGCACCTTGAGCACTTTCCATGCTTCACTCCGCGCATATAAACATGATCGAAATCATAACGAGCACAACCTTGCCCTAGTCTATTTTCCAGAAGACGTTCCGACCGAACCGACACTGGAAGCATTACAAGTCCTGCTAGCCACTGCACAAAGAGCAAGCTTGCGTGGTGATCCCTTGCGGGAAATTGTTGCTATCAACAAACTCACACCCGTGCGCCCCACTTGTTAGACGATCCGACAAGCAGCTGCACTAGTGCGCCCGGGCAGCACGTACCGGGGAAAAACAACGAGCCCCATTCTTACGGGCCCGATGCTGCTACCAGCGCCGGTGGTGTCATGCACCTGCTCCGAGACACACGGCGAGAACGGCCAGCGGGTCCGCCAAGATGTTGGGAAGCGTTCCCGGCCACCGTTGATGGCGCACGAAATCACCCGGGGAAGCAAATCACCTTTCCAGCGAGCAGCCAGACAGCCAGACGGACGATACCGGGAAGCGAATCCGAGCCATGTCGGCAGCCGTGTCAGAAGCGCCCGTCCTTCGGCGGGGAAAAAACATATCGAGTGTAGAGCGTACAACAATCTATACGCGAGACAAAAGGGCGAAAAAACTCGCCCACCGCATCGCAACCAGCTGGCTGCTGGGCCCTCCGTTGACAATCAGCTACTTACAGGTAATGAAATTCTCCTCAGACCCTTCTCGCCACGGCGACCGGGTCGGGGGCAGGCTGACACGTTGGATACGCCCGTCTGGTGCCCCTGTGCAGTGTTGCACAGTTGCACACCGACGAGGGCACGCGAATCGGCAGATAAAATTAACATTTTAAGACATTCCCTTCAACGACCTCGACGACGGAAACGACGACCACGGCACGGCAGCATCCTCCGCAGGGCTGCCGATCTTTCCCCGACGCAGGCGTTGATGAGCTTTTCCGGGTCACGGGTGCTGACAGCCCGGCCGGGCGGACAGAAGATAATTTACACGCCGGACCTTAATACACACAGCCGGCGTTGTAACACTCCATGGAAGATGCGCTTAAAGATGCGTTCAAGTGTCACGGCTCGAATGGCCGGCTGGTTGATTTCCGCGCCAGCCGGGCGGTGGGACGCGCTCCCACGATAGTAAACTTTTCCAATTCTACAGATAAACTCGCCAAACCCCGCCTTTCGACAACCGCAGCAAACAATCAAAACTGTCACCAGGATTAGCGCGCCCGGACAGCCGTCAGCGCCTCCGTTAGTCCTGCAGCCGCTAGTTAATGATGGCAGGCCAGCCGGGGTTCGGAAACTTTTCACCCCGCTAGCGAGATCCGAGTTCCGCCTTCTGACGCGCCTTCGTTCGCGCTTTTCCAAAATCGTTTGAAAACAAACTCTTCTCCGGAATGAGAGAAGACGAAGAAGACGAGAAAAAAAAACACGCAGCGCGACCAGGCGCAAACGCTAAATTCTGTCAATCTTCCATGTAATGATGCTTTAGTCGGAAAGTTAATTTCCAGCAAGTAACATTTCGAGCCGTCTCCGTCCGCAACTTTCCGTCCGGAAGCGCCGTTTGCTGGAAGATCACTCAACCTCGCTCGCTGCCCGGCTCGCCGGTTCTTTCGTCGCCGGCCAAATCCGAAAACTTTACCGAGCGCCACTGTGGATCAACACCGGGCTTCCATTTCCGGAACCCAGTGCCCAGCCTCTCCGTTCGCTCGCCCGGGCTCCCGGCCGGAAGTACGTTTGTCTTCCGGGCCGCTCGTCCCCTCCCAGGGAGGTGGATGAAAAGCGCCCAGTGTCCGATCATCGCCATCAACGCCATCAGTGCCATCAATTTCAATTCCTGCAAACTATTGCAAGAAAAACAAACTTTCGGCACACGGAAACTGCAAGAGGGCGGCGCAGCGCAGGCGATCCGTTCCGCAGACGCCCTTTATCTTTCGCCCGGGCGTGGAACGCTTCCAAAAGTGCCACGCCGAACTTTATGATAAATGTTATTTTTCAGTCCCCGTGCCCCGTGGAATCGCGTATCGCTTGCGCTCACTTCGGCGAGCTACACGGGCAAGGGCACTGAAATAGCACAAAAAATAAGTCGCAAACCATCCCCGACGCTTAGTCGATTTGTATAAAACCGTCTTTGCGAATGAACTTCCGAAATAAAAATCGTCGCAAAAGAAAGAATAAAAAGTCCGAAGAAACCTGTTCCACCCAACCCCACGCCAAGTCCCGATGCTGCTCGATCGTGGGCAAAGCAATTTCTGGCAAAGGATTAAACCCCCCGTCAACCCAGTCGGGTACGTCTTACTCGCTCGTTCGGCCGGTCGCTCGCTCCGTGTACGTGAAATGATTTAAAAGTGGCTTCTAAGCAAATGTTGACGCAGCGTCTCGTGTTCGGCCGGCATTAGCATCATGTGCAAACATCATGTGCAGCCGAAGAACACGGCGCACCATAAAAAAGCAGCACTGCAGAAACTTTTCCAATTACAACCCATTTACCAGGGAGGGAAAGGGGCCACATGCTGTCCGATCAGAGCCCTCCACCCCCTGCTTTCTTCTCCTCTTCACCCTACGTTTAATGATCGTGGTACATGGTTTTGCTGAGAGATGGGGTGTAAGCGGCCAATGTTGGCAGGATAAATTTGTGCTATTTATTCAAGAATTTCGTTATTACTTGATCACGCTTTTTCGGGAAGATAGGATGTTTGTTTTTCTTTTTTTTTAATGTGAGCTTAGAAGACCGACTTCAGAGTACCGAGGCATTGAACGATTTAATCTTAGCAAATACTTGAAATTTATGGTAACATAGCATTCACATGAGGAAGAGACAAAAACCAAGAATGTTGGTGTTATAAACAGAGAACAATTTTAATTTATTAATTTTACTCCATAGTATTGAGGGAAAGTAGTAAAATAGCAAAACGATGAAAGCGCCACAGTTAGGACGACTCACGAATTACACTCGTTCTAGCCTTGTCTGTGACGAAACTCGATAACAAGTCAGATTCATCAAAACAGTTCACCGGATGAATCCTTTATCTTTCTCTTGATTTAGGGTTGAGACAGGCGACTCGAAAATAGTAAAATACTTGTATACGGCTCGGTTAAAATAAATGCAAAACATACATTTCAAATACTTTTTTTATATGTATTTGTATTTGTAATGGTTCTAATGATTTGTTAAACAACAAAAACAATGCCAAAGATAGATACATTTTAAAATTCCCAAGTACATCTTTCCATGAGAAACTTTATAATCTATGGTTTATGATTTCAATTATTAAAAAATATAATTATATAGTACACATCATGCAATAATATTAATCATTATGTTATTATGTATTATTTGTTAATACTAGTAGATTCAATTTTACTAATGAATGAACTACTTTTACTAATGAATTTACTAATGAACACTAATGGACTAACGAAGAAATAATGTTTTTTTATGTCATTTGGGAAGAAAGATTTTTTGTTTACTTAAATTCTTATTCTTAAACTTATTGGATCATCTAAATGATCAACTAGCCAAGTTTACTAGACACCCATAATTGCGCTTCATCACATTCCTAACCAAAGCTGAGCAGAAACATATCCCTGTTGAACGATTTTCTCCGAAATTCAGATCGACCTACACACGATGCAGCGCTCTTTGGTCACAGCTCGACTTGTCTCTCGACCGCATTCCGATTCCCTCTAGCCTCAGCTGAGCTCCAGTGTGTGCTGGGAAGATGTTTGCACAATACAGCATTTCGCAATCCTAAATGAAACGCCACAAAGAACAAAACAAAAAGCTAAAACAAACCAATTTATCCGGCAGCAAACACGAACAACCCTCAGCCAGCCTCAGTCAATATTGACGATACTCTTAAACAATTCAAAAACGATTGAAGCGAAACTTATCCGACCCGGTGCACCCTTCTGCACTTCCGGCTGGATGCAGCCGCCCTACTCCGGCCAATCCAGCCGGCCTGCAGCCGGCGCGGCGTGCGAGGGACCCAGGACGACCGAACCGAGAGCACCTTAATGGCTTCCCGGGATCGGAATTGATTATTTGTCTTTTTTTTCTCTCTGTTTACTTTCGCCCGCGCTGACAGCGTGTCCGTTATCGAGAGAGCGTAAGGAGTGGCGGGGTGGCGGGCCCAGAGGGCGGCAAAGCTTGTATTCATTGCGAGCGGGATGAATTTGTTTAGCTTCATCGCCAAGGTGGGCTCGATTCTCCGATATGGAAAACAACGCAAATTTCCATGCCTGCAGGATGTGCAGCAGGAAAAAAGCAACACAAATGCAAAGGAATAATCCTTTCCCAGGATATCAATATCTGCGCTTGTTTTTTATTTATTTTTTCTTGTGCCTCTTTCCATCGCATTTTTTGCCCATTTATTCGCCGCTACCGGGGAAAGGAAAATGGGAAAGTTTTTTTCCTCCCCCACCCCCGGGAAGCCACTGAATCAATTTCCTGTGTTGCTGTGGTTCCTGCTACCTGAACCCGTCGCTCTTACTGTGGCGTTTCTGCCGATTTGCAAGACATTCGTTTTCCTCCCCAGCGCTCATTCGCCTCCTGCGGACGTTCGGGGCGGTTGCCGCAATACTTGGCAGTTATGAAGCATAAGTTTTGCCTGTGCCGAGCACCGGCTTCGCGGCAGTAGATGTCCTTGCTCAATCGAGATCGTTCGGGGAACAGGGAACGCTGGTGGACGCTAGTGGTAGAGAAAAATGATTGGGCAAGACAATGGAAGCAAAAGAGTCAAAGTTAAAGAAAGGAAAGAAAAAGCACATCCTCTCCTAGAATCCATCGTGCTCATATACATTCTTATGTTGCAGGCTCACACACACACTCCGGCACACCTTCCGTGAGCACAATCAAACACACACTCACCCACCCAGTCCACATCCGGAAGGCGAAACATAATGCGGATATCGATATGACAATGATGATAAAAGTTTTGCACCACAGCATCGCATCCCGATCGAAATGGGATCGGTAAACAATAAGTAAAAGTTTGACGTTGACGCTAAATCGAACGACGCGGCTCGAGAGCGGCGGCCCCACCTTCGGCGGCACGCGGCCCTGAAGTGGGGCTTTGGAAAAGTTCTCCGTCGAGGGCAAACTTTACAGCGAAGAGCGGGACAGCAGGCTGGACGTCCGATCCGTCCAGCACATGAGATGGGGAAGCAGGATATAGCAGAAATGAGAAACGAAAAACAAAAATACATAATCGAGATAGCCACACGGATACACGTCGGAAGGCTCTCGCAAGAGTGCGCTTCAAAAATCGGACAAAAGCGTCGGAGGCAGGCTAGCTCCAAGATAAACTACTTTGGCGTGGTAGAACTTCAACAGGTTTTCCGGTATCGTCATCACGGTGAGTGGAGCGAAGTTTTCCAATTCCCCTTTAAATTTACTTTATTTTTCGTAGTGTGTTTTTCCTTCTTCTTCTTTCGTTCTATTTTGTGACGAGACGGATGTGCTGAAGAATTTCTCCTGAACAGGGTAAAAATAAAATTGCATGTAGTATGAACTTTTGTGTAGTAGTTTTTTTAAAACAAAATCTGAATTGAGTTCTTTCAAACCTTTATTGTTCCTAATCTAAGATTAATTTAAATCTAAAAAATATAAAAAATATCGATCAAATATATTATTAATGCATCCGTGCATCTATGCATCCGTGAAAGACTCTATATTACTACAAGCGGCATTAGAATCGTTCAATATGTGGTGTAATCGGAACAATCTTTGTCTTTGCGTTGAAAAATGTGTCGTTATTTCATTCACTCGTGCTCGCGTATCTACAATAAGGAACTACATTATTGACGGCCAAACGCTACAAAGGAAACGTGAAATATGTGATCTGGGTGTAATACTTGACGATAAGCTAAATTTTACGCAACACTATGACGGGATAATTCGACGTGCAAACAGGACGCTAGGTTTTATACTTAGAATTACCAGAGACTTTAACGATCCAATGTGTATAAAAGCTCTATATTGTGCGTTAGTCAGGCCAATTTTGGAATATTGTAGTGTTGTCTCTTGTCCCTATGCCGTTATTTGGAAAAACAGAATTGAAAACATTCAAAGGAAATTCACACGCTACGCTCTTCGACGACTACCGTGGAATGACCCCAGTGTACTACCCCCATATCGGTCACGTTGCCTGCTCCTGGGCTTGGCGTCCCTTGAGAATAGACGGAGAAACGCTCAAGCACTTTTCATCGCCGGTGTTCTTTGCGGCAGCATCGATGCGCCAGCCATTCTTGAGCAATTAAGCATAAGCATTCAAAGACCTACTGCACGAAACAGACGTTTTTTAAGAACGCAATTTAGGAGCACAGTATACGGATCGAACGAGCCAATAACGGCAATGTCACGCGTGTTGAATGAACTATACGACTTTTTTGACTTCAACATCAATGTTTTTAGGGAACGACTACGTTTTGTGCAATAATTTATGTGCGTGCATCGTGAAATCTGTAACACTGCGTCTGTGATTGTAAACGTGTGCAACCATATCATGGTGGACACGTAATAAATATTATTATTATTATTATTATTATTATTATTATTATTATTATTAAAGACATATTTTTAAGTCATATTTTTTTAAGACATATATTTAATGTTGAGTTGTAGACTAATCATTTTCCAATACATAAGTTTAAGAGAAATGTATTATTGTTTATACCTCAAATGAGGAGTTTGAGCTTCTACTCCTGCTATACGTTTTGGAAGAGAATTCCAACTGAAACTATGCTTAAATAAGTATAACTCTTCAATTGTTCAATTGTAGGGGATGAATAATTATTGAGTTACAGAAAACTACACAACATTAAAAAGCGACCTAAAAATACTATTGACAATATTCAATTTCAGGAGCCCAAAGCACGATACAGGCAAGCTTCAGCTGTCCAGCGGTCCCATTGCAAGCCTTCAAACCTTGTTTCGGATCCGTTCCGAGCATGATTTAAATTTTAAATGGACGACTCGCCAACGACCAACTAATGCCATTTCCAGCGGTCCGACACTCTGTAGCAGCAAATGGATTGATTTTCATCCGTATCTTCGGCACGGGGAAAAACTGCTCAACCACTGCGTTCACGGTGCGTTCCGGTTCCGGCCCCCCGTCGGAACTGCGCGCGAGGCGAGGCTCGCCCGAAACAGCGACGGACAAATGTCATTCAAATTAAGGCCCCAGCGGGCAGCCACCACAATGGGTTCATCCCCGCGTCTATCGAAATGGGTCAAATCGATCAGGTTTCCGTGCCTGTCCGGAGGCTGATTTTTTCATAAACACAATTGCACCGTGCGACGTGCGACGGCCGCCAGTGCTATCAGGCTAATGCCAATTTGTGCACCGTCGCAAATAAGTCGCACCCGGTCGCTGTCCCGGGCTGTCGGGGAAGCGAACGCAGGAAGCTGATTTTTAATTTATCCTTCCCCACGGCCCGAAAAGGATAATTCCGCCGGCTGCCAATGGTGCTGGAGTGCGGAAAATGACAAAGTTGGCAGAAAATTTGCTGAAAATGAACACACTGAACAGGGGGCGAGAGAGAGAGAGAGAGAGAGAGAGAGAGAAAGAGAGAGAGGAAAAAAGGATCCCGGGTAGGAGAACGAAATTTGCTCACTCAAGCCGGTTTCGGTCGCCCCTTCGTGAAGGCCCTCTGTTGTGGCAGACGAGGAAAAAAAGGTAAGAAAGAAGCTGCGAAAAAGGAGCTGCTGCTCGATGAAGAAGGATGAATAAATTAAAATTTACTTTGCATAGATTAAAAATAGCAGCCCGCAGGAAGGCGACACTCGAGCCAACGACACTGGGGCTGAGCGCTCCATTTTCGCCTACCGGTGTTCAATCCGCGCTCGCGCTCACTGGGTGGGGATACGGATGTAGTTCTCGGTTTTATTTCCCGTTTTTTTTTTGTTTGAAAAATATTTTGTCTGTTTTCCTCGGTTGACGTTTTCATTTTCCCTCCCACGCCGAGCGACTGACACCGGCACTCGGTGCCGGTCGGTTTTGGTGAATTTTTAATCAGATTTAAGTAGGCGACACTCGATAAAAGACAAACGACGCGAGAAGACTTCATAGACCTCCTACACACGTGCCGTATGCACGCTTGGAACGAAGCGTTTTCCGACTTACCATAATAAGTAGGATCCTTCTCGGTTGCGTGCGCTGAACGGTGCCGATAGGAATAAAAAGATGCTGACCTTTGAAAATTAGTTGAAGTGAAGTGATCCAGCGCTATTACCACGCCACTGTGCTTATTATGATTGATATTCTCCTCCCGAAGTCACCCGGGAGACTCCGCGCGTGAGCGAGTGTCACCGGTCCAACACTTGACAAGGGTAATGCGACCGTCGATAGACGCATCCGTCCCGCGCGGATAATAGTCTGCGGATGATGATGACGCCGACGACGACGACGACGACGCCGACGACGATGATGATCCATCCCGGTAATGTATCACCCCGGCAGGAAAGTGATACTTTTTGATGTATTGTAATGGATGAGACCCAATTCGTCGAACGTCGCCTCATCGAACGTCGTCTAGCCGGCCGCAACCGTGGTCAAGTGGTCGAACGTCACCTACTGGCGGTTAATCTTGTAGCAGGAGGCACTGTTTGATCTTCTTATTCATTGATCATAATTTGCTCCTCCTCTCCGTTGTCTGGATATAGGGAGGTAGGCTGGTATGTTATTTCCCCGTTCCTGATGGTAAACGTGAAATATATTGATTGACGAGCGAACGTTTAGAAATGCAAACAAAAGCATTGTTTGTAGTTATCTCTGCAGGTTGTTCACAAGTTTACATGTCAAAATAAGTCCGAGAGGAAGTCTAACGTCTAACGTCTAACGTCACTAGCGTCTAGGCTAACGAGCATCTCAACTGTCAAAAGTATGTAATTTCATCTATCTAGTCATAGCTGAGTTTTTTTTTTGACAATATCACCAGCAACTCCCAATGATATATGTGTTTGAAAATTGGAACAAGAAAAGCTTATTTCAAAACAGCATATTGAAACCTAAGTCTGTCTGTATATGAAAGGCTTAGGATGGAAAGTATCGCAACAGGAAACTAGTGAGGAATGAAGTTTGTGAACAGTTGAATAGGCTCAAAGTCTCTATAAAACACAGCACCAATATGGCAAACTTTTTTATATTTACGCTGCAAAGTAAAGTGCTCCATATTTCAAGTTATTCTATTTAATTAAGTACCGGCGTACCCTAAGTTCCTAGTGAATGTCTTGCCAGATACGTGTGAAACTACAAAACAAGTTAAACAAAAATAAATCGTATACGAGAAATACCTTGAGAAAGTAACTTTACAGCTAAAAATACCATCTCGTACGAGCAACACTAGGCTACAGTACTTCTCCCATCACCGTCGACCGTTTGTGCCCCACTCAATATCATCAACATTCCTAACATTGATTCAGAAAAGTACGCTCACATATCATACGAACGTAGCGCTAAAAGATGACGGTGCGTAACAAAAGGATCAGCTACCGGAAATTACGATACACTCAGGCGCACCCGACCGCGCGGACGTATCCGTTCCACCTCTCCGGTGCTCCTCTCCAGCGGCACCATAAAGACAACACTTAAACACCGCGACGGGCGACGCCCGCGCGAGCCCGATAACTGCGCCGCAAACCCTTAACGAAGGATCACAATAAAAATGGAAGAAAAACTACCCGAACGGCACGTTTATTGAAAACCCCGACCCCGACGACTGGTGCCGGCCCGGGCCCGGGTACATACCATCCGCGGTCGATAGCGCGGATGCATTCAATTTCCTTTTTCAAGCCGGTCGTATTTAATATATTTACGACCAGCATCATCGCTATCGCGTCATCACCATCGCGGGATGGCATCGCCGGGTGCAGCGATGTAAGAGCAATCGTATATAAACCCAAACACACACATACACACAAGCGTGTGTGTGTATGTGGGTGTGGAATCACGAGCAAGCAAGAGGCGCGCGTTCAACGGAAAATAATCGACGATCAGAAATTAAAACCATCGGCAGCGTGCGGGTCTCGGTCGGTTTGGTCGGGACATGCACTCCATACCGGCGATCCAAACCGCAATTTACCTTACAGTCGGTGCCAGATATGCCATTTCGATTTACCTGTTACCCGCACAGTGCCAGTGCTGCAAACAACCAGCTCCAGCCGGCAGGTCGACCGCACGAGAAAAACAGCGACTAACCAGCGATAGTGTGCGATTTCGTGGAATAGTGATGCGCGTGTAGGAACACACGCTGGAAATGTTCTGCAAGGGCGCGAACCTGCAGATATATGCATTAATAAAAATATTCACCAATGCTCAGTAAAAATGTTACACATCCTCCGGTAAGCTTGGCTTAATAATTCCGAAATCGGATATGAGATTCACATATTTCAACAATGTACAGAGCGTTTAAAATAACTAAAAGGTATGCGTTATTTAGGGTCAGTTCTGATTTTTATAAACAATGCATGGTAGTGCGTGAGTAAAGTATTCTTCTACCCAGTTTTTACCCTCCCGCTGCAATAAATAAACACACAAGTCGTCTCAATTTTCCATCAAAATTCCAAAACGCATTCTACAACCTCTCTCTCGCTCGCTCGCTCGCTCTCTACCGGGCCCACGTGAAAGCGAACCACAATCGCACGGTGATGATGATGCTTTTCAGTTATTAATCAAAAATAAATCTCACTGCCGCCCGGGGGACGATTTTCGCACGTAATCCAGTTTCCAGGCGCCGACTGACTGCACCGTACGATAGTGGCGCATCGTCTACTATCTACCGGTTTCGCAATCGGAATGCGCTCCGGTTACAGTGCGCCGCTGTGTGCCGGGACGCCTGCAATCGTTTGCGATCCTCGCATGCACACGCCGAGCCCGCGTAGATATGCTCCATTCATATTCATTCTCGAAGCTCCACTTCATAGAGAAAATAGCAACGGACGGGCGCAACGGCATATAATAATGGTGCGGAGGAAGCGTTCCGCCGGTTCCGCCCGGAATGTGGAATTCGCCGCACAGACAAATAATTTATTCGATCCATTATCGAATTAAATTGTTTGCAAATAGCGGCTCGCCCCCTACCGGCACGCCCCCTGCCCCAGTTCGGTGCACTCTGCTGCTGCTGCTTTATCGGGCCGCTTTCCACCACGTTTACCGTTCGCGTGGGCACGTTGCCCGCGCTGCAGACGATGCGAGCAGGATAATCGCTGTAAACGGACCGGACCGGGACCGCTTGGACGTTGTACCTTATGTCGGGATGCGGCTTTTTTTGTTTTGTTCAACATGCTTAATTTTATCAGCATTATGGTACGATTTGATTCGCCGCTGATATTTCGTCACTAATAGAGGATGTTGTAGGGGATGTGAGAGGATGTTGCAGAGGATGTTCCGTCCGGGACGAATACGTCAATTTTCATATGAACAGTGGTGGGGGTTTTCGTGAAACTTTTAAAGGCAATAGCCGGACTGCATCGTTTCACCGCCGAAGGAGCGGATCTTTTATTCCGGGCCACACATACCGTGCAAGCATTGTCACGGCATTTCCGTACCATTTCCGCGATATGTTTCAATTGTTCGACGTCAACGGTCCTCCCAGCTGCCATCCGATTTGGCATTGTGTGTTGCGATGTGCGGCGGGAAGCGAAACGCACATTAATGCACGCGACATGGAAACCCTATAGTTTGGAAGATAATTATCACCTCCCAGCCGCAGCCGGACACACGAAGACGCGCGGAAGGAAACGGTCGCCGGACGCGCACTCTTTTTCGCTCGTGGTACTTCCATTCGAGCGGTCGAGAGTGGTTTGTTTAATGTCTCAATTAACACTGATTGAAGCGATAGCGGTGACGCTCGTACACAACAGTTCCATTTGACGGTAATTTAATTCGTACCATCGAAACAATGTTGCACACGCACACGCTCGAAACGGCGAGCGCAAAAGAAGCGTGTGCTTAAAATTCGCAATTAAATTGAATTAATTTACCGCCGATGATCTCGATCCGTTCGATCGATTAAGCAATGTGCGTTTGGTGCACATTGTTTTAAGCACTGGATACGTAAACATTGGTTATGATGGTTTGTATCGAACTGTTTCTCACACGGCACGAGACAGTGGATGCTTGAAACTTTAATTAATGTTACTTTAATTCATGAAAAAAAATATCGTTAAGCTATTGTAGTAATTTCACTGATACATGATTGAGGAACATAAAATTGAAATATTTTCCAGCGTATGATAAAGTACAACTTGCTCCCGTGGTGAGTAGTTTGCTACTCTATTTTACTGTTCTTTTTCGCTAGAAAACATGTGTTCATTAACAATTCATGAGTTCATTCCTCATCTATTCATCCCAACTTATTCTTGTCCAATTCTCCAATTCTAGCAGTTCTTGTTGTTCAATAATTACATAAAAATGCAAATCTCAAACAGCTATCTTTTGGAACGCTTGGGGCATAGCAATAATGCTGTAGAATAACGATGGATCTATTCACAAAACTTTACTCAATACATATACCAATGAAACTTCTTAAAGCACCAGCACAAAATCTATACCCTTTATACGCGTCAGCCCATCGTGCCCCATTCGCAACCCACCGTCTGCGTGCGTAAAATATGAAATAAATTATCCACTTAGGGGTACTATCGAACCAATAATCGAATAAATATCGCTTACCGTTGCGAAAGCGCGGTTCATCGGATGGATTTTATAAATAACTGCACCGCTGAGTGCATCATTTGTAACCACGGAAAATCGTCCAAATGCTACCGAAATCCCACCGGCGTCCGTAATCGCACTGGGGCGGTTCCCAATGGAGCTCCCGTACGCATTTACAACCCTAATGGCGGTCGCACGGTCGTACGGGAACATTTTTCATCGAAACATAGCCTTTTCCGTTTTCCACCTCCCCGCACGCTGTGCGATTTGTGCCTGTCCATTCCGGCAAATGAGAGCGGTTAAAAACGGGTTTCAACTGCTGGTAAAGTTGTGAGGGTTTGATGCAGTGCCGGCGGTGGCTAATTCTCATGTTTACCATCAATCATGTCATGGCAACCGCAAATTACACTACTCGATGCCGAAAGAATTCGCTTTCGCTGGCACGGTGCAACGGGATTTTTTGCTGCCCCCATCCACGTCCGGGTCGAGCGCGTAATCGGATTCGATTTGCACTCGCAAACGCAATCGGTCCCCGGCGACCGGGTTCGATAAATTCATCTCACCGGCAGGCTCAGACGAAGGTGCGGCCGTTCGCCGCGACTTGTCGCGAACAGGGGGCACACTAATTTGAATTTCACAACCTACTGCAAGATGCGCCGGTGGCCTCCCCCGCCCCCCTTCGGCCAAAGTCAACGAGTCGAGTCGTTACCGAGCACGACCTGCGATCGGTTCGCAGCGCAGTCTGCTGCCCGCCGGCCCCGGTGGTGTGATTATTAGTCGCGCATCCTTCAGCCGCATCTCGCGGAAAACCCACGCGCAGCGGAGCAGACTGCACGCAAATAAGTGCATCCCCATTCCGGTGGCCGATTCGAGGTCAAAACATGTTCGCCGAAACCGTGCGCATTAGCAGCAGCATCAGCAGCGGGTCGAAGGTTCGTTCTCGGGCCTCGAGCTGATGCGATTTCTGCACCCCGATACGACACGGTGATGAATAAATTGAAGCACCTTACCTAATGCATAGGAAATATGTCGTGCATCGGGCGAACGAACGAACGGTGCTCATGAATAACGCCTGCACGGGAAGCGCAATGGGTGTCGGCACACCTTGCCTTGTGACGATCATTTGCTATCTGGAGCGACAAACGGAGAGTCGTTTCGCAGTCGGAGCGACTACTGTGACTGTCAACGTTAAAAGGGTTGGTTTTTTCTTCGTTTAAATTATACATTATCCCATCAAACTTAAAAGACCCTAAATGGGATTAAAATCTGTGGTTTGAAACATAAGTTTACAAGTTTTCTAGGTTAAGGTTAACGATCGATGTTACGCGAAAAGATATAATTGATAATTGAAAATAATTATATTTAAAGCATTGTTCTGTTTAATGAAATTATAATATTTATTAATCTCATAATAAATACATTCTATTGTGTATAAAAAACCCAAAAGTGGAAAGCATGCAAACCACATGACAACCCAAATTTTCGGCAATGTATTGACGGCACATCTTCGAGGATGGAATAGCTGGAATGCGCTATGAAACGAATCAAGGACATTAAAAAACGATATTCTTCGTGTGGTCGAACAGAGCAGATAGCAGATAGAAAGATAGCAGTAAGACAGCAGGGGTCATTATAAACACCTACAGAAATAAGAATAGATACTCAACGTTGAGGAATATTTATAACGATTATATACTAAACAAGATTTTTATGTTTTTTAATCAGATTTTAATCTAGTTAGACTGAAAGAAGATAACATTATGAAAAAACATTGGAATGGACTGCCATTTGATGTAAGATTACACATTATTTTATCATTTTCACACATTTTTTCAACCACTTCTTTTTCCTTCTTGGCACAACAACTTCTAGGTCTGTCATCTCTGAATTTCTTTGACTTTGTGTTACTTTCCGTAGCCTAGATTGACTGTCCTACGGTCGAGGGGCCCTTTGTTTGTGCATAGGACCATACGACCGCTCCAACTATAGCTCGGCTATATAAGTCGCAGCTTTTAACAGCCAGTGCATACGTATTTTCGTTCTCAATTTCGCTTCGATTCTAGCCATTCCTCTTAGCTCTACTAAAAGTCATAAAAAAGTATAACCCTTTTTTTTACTTGTTTCTTGTTTTTCCTTCCTTTAGTTGTCTGTAGTTGCCTTGTGTTTCGTGACATGCGATTGTTTTGCTTTAATGTCAGTCAGTGTGTGTGTTTTTTTGTAATTTTTGCACTATGATTTCTATTTTCCTCGTGCTATTCTGTTTTCCAGTTTATGTATTGTTAAGTATTTAGAATACAAGGTTGAGCCCTTTACGTCAGATGCCATTACGTGTAAAGTAAAGTAAACAAAAAAAAAACAAAACCCACCAGCTCCTACTGCACTCACAACTGCACCCACCACTGTCGGCCACAACCTGCGATCCTTTGAGCGACAAACAAAGTGCAGCGATCCAGACCGCCCGCTGCCCGATTGTTTCGGGAGGCTAAATCCAAAACCCGAAGCGCGTAAAGACACAACGCCACACTGTTGATTCCGGAAGGCGCGGATGTCCGGAGGTTCAAAAGCCTAGTGCACCGCAAGCAATCCCCGGGAAGGCGCCGCTGTGAAACTGTGACTGTGCCCCGGATAGCGGCAAGCCGGCAACCGGCCCAGGATAATGTCGACCGAACGCGCGGATGCGAATGCGGAAGCGCGACCGTTTGCCAGCGAAGATGCGGTTGTTTATGCACACAATAGAATTATGTTTCCAAATTTATTAGATGCAATTTATTCAGTCAACTCCTAGCTCCCTCTCGCGCTGCATTCGCGCACGGTGAAACGTGTTTTTGTTTCTTCTTTTGCGTCGTTTGTTTTTTTTTTCTCTGCCACTAACTGCACGAGTTCTAAAAACGAAAGCGGCAGCACTGCTTCAAACCCTTTTACCATCATCATCCATCTTCTGCGCCAGTACAGTACACGTTTGGAAGTGCATTCACTTAATGCCGGGAGCCCGCGCCCACATTTGTAAAGGCGGTGAATTTAAATCTTCAAAAGAAGCACATTTTACTACACCGTACCACCGCATCCAGCCGCCCGGCCGCAATCCCGAGTGAGACCATATTCAAAAGCCCCTTCCACTCCCAGAAGCCGGCTCGCTTCAGCAGGACCGAACTGTAAAACTAATCAAAATAAATAAACCGTAAAGAAAATGTTCCACCCGTGGCTCACCCGGGCGCACGACGACGACGCTCAACAGGAAGCCTCGCCCCGAAAAAGCACATAATGGCCGGGCTGCATGCCACTAACCCATTTGCGTTTTATTTACATGAGCTCCACGGCTGTCTCCGCTGTGTGCAGCGGATGCGACCGGGAACGGGAATATTCTGCAATAAACGGAAAACTCTCCCTAGCCTTTAACGATGGCGTTCCATTCGGGAGCAGTTTCACGAGAAAGGCTCCATGTTGTGGCAGTCGGCATGGATTATCCTCGCTGCAGATGAACTTCTACTTTGTGTGTGTGTGTGTGTGTGTGTATATGTGTGTGTATGCGCTTCCGGCTGAAATCGATTGAATAAATGTTTTCCTTATCACATCAGGCATGCTTGTTCAAACAATCTCATGCCTGCCAAGCCGCTGTCGGTGTCAATAAAGTCATCGATTTGAACAGGACCAGCACAGTCCAGCACAGTCGGCGGCTATAACGCCTTATTTCAGCGAGCGCGAGCCTCATTTGTTTATCTACGTGCTCGAGCGCCACGCACTGCTTCGATAATTAGAAACACTACTATTTATCTTCCATGCTCACTTTGATCGCCGACCGGACGCCCGAGTGCAGCACGATGACGCTGCGCCCATGCGACTAGTTAGGCGACCCATCTTGGATTCAAGCGCCCAACCCCCCCAAGATCAACAGCAACCGGTAGCTGATTATTCGAGTCGAAATCGACCTCGGCAGGATAAACAGCGTGAGTTGGCAGAAGATTGATTAAACATTAAAATAACGCCACCACTTCCCGTCCGGGAGACGGGAGATGAAATAGCATCGTGCATTCGATATGATTAAGTGATGCTATTCTTTCGATCGCAACGCACGGCAGTGCGCCTAATTAATTAAACAGTTTCGTTCGTTGCGATGTGTGTGTGTGTGACGCGTCTCGCTAAGGGCAGTGTGCAGAGCAGGCTGTGGCACGATTAGCCACCTGCACCAAATCTGCATCAAACTACTGCACACAACACAGTGCACCCGTGATCGGTGAACCGGCGAGCAGAATTAACTTAGTGGGTGGGGTTTAGCGTTTTTCGCGACGCAATTGAATAGCACCCTTTTATGTCTTTGTTCAACGCGAGCCTCGCTTCGGGACGGTAGTGTTTTAATCCCATAATTTATATTATCAGCTTTACAGAAAACAACAGCCATCGTGTTCGTTATTGCAAAGCCGGCTTATAGTTGTTCAAAAGAAGGATTTGGACGTTATAACATACATATGTAGCAAACTTCATAATCTAAGTATTGGATTTTCTGCAATAGCTCGCAATTCTCAATAGCTAGAAAATAGATTTATAGTAAATGTCAACTACGATCTGAGCATATAGATCGTGTTGTCGGAGTTATGAGATTAGCTTGCCCCAGTTAAGCTTATCAGTTGTTATCAACAACAGATGGCGCTAGCAGCAGGATCGCCAGCAGTCGACAGAGGGAGCTGAGATAGTGTGAGAGATACCAGTTCGCGTCTTTTCAAGGATACGGTCACTTAGCGTAAGGAGGTTCCGTTTCTCTCTCTCTTTCTCTCTCTTTCTCTCTCTCTTATCACATATAAGGTGATGGCGTTTCCCGCTACCTCATGTGAGCATCAATAGTATATGTAGAGAGAACGAGAGAGAGAGAGAGAAAGAGAGAGAGATAGAAAGTATGTTGAGTTTAAAAACCGTTCTCTTTTTTCTCTCTCTCTCTCTTATCACATAAAATGTACCATGTTTACCTCCCTCACCCTCTCCTCTCATGTTAGCAACATTAAAAGATGGTAATAAGAGATGGACAGAAACGGGAGAGAGAAAGAGAGAGAGAGAGAGAGAGAGATAAGAAAGCTGAGTTTAAAAGCCGTTGTCATTTGAATAAAACGGTTTCTTTCTGGTGTAGCAGTGAACGAGTTGAGTTGAGAAAAGCACGAGAAAGAAAGTTGCAAGACGCAACAGTCTGTATTTTCTTAGAGTTAACATACTTTGTGCGGCAAGCTTTCTAACGAACCTAAATGCTTGCACTTCACAACACGTATGAGCTGGTTTAATGATTAATGTGTGAGAATATTTTCAGAACAGGCTAATAACATTTTAATTATTATATCTATGCCTAGTTTACATTAATATTACACTAGTTTACATTTACATACATAGTCTAATACATAAGTATTGTTTGAATTTTACCACCTTTAAGGGCTTCATTGTACTAAATTACTTTAAAAAATGTAATATAACAATGGCGAAATTTAATACAATAAATATATCGAACTCATATACGAACTCCAACTACAGAACTACAATCATCAGAAAACCTAATGAAAATAATGCACAACAAACAAAGAACGTGATGTTTTCTACATGCACCAAATCGATGTTGAAATAAAGAGTAATCCATTAATAACGGAATTAATAAACCGAACGCATTTACAATGGCATGACAAAGCGGATGAATCCGCGCAGTGTCAATAGTTACCTTTTTATGAATCAAATACATTCCTCGTCGATATCATCGCAGTGGTGCTCCGGTGCTCCGGATCGTGCAAGCAAACCGTGTTCCTGCCCGGGTCGCGTATAAATCTTTATTTAAACTTTCTCCTCTCCGTGCGCCAGCATCTGCCAGCATCGTGACGTTGCGCCGTAACGAGTGTTTACCCGCGGCAATGCCAACAGTGGTGAGATTAAATCATATTCTCAATTCCATAAGGCGCGGGTTCTTCGATCTGCGGGCTTTCTTAAAACTATCCTCAGCCGCGGATCCCACGACCTACGCGAATGCCCGGTTCGGTAGCTGCAATAGGGGTCGATTCCACGGTCGCGACTCGCTTAGCAGCGCGGCGCACGGCGAGGCAGCCGCCATCGTCAAACTATACAATCCACACCGGAACCACTCGGCAACGCGCAGCCAACGGTGGAGCGGTGTTTGCCAAGCAATCGATTAGTTCGTCATCGCTTCGGGCTACGTTCCGTTGTGCCGGGACGATTTCTACATGACAAAGTTTCGCTCGCCAAGTTCTCCCCTCTTTCACACGCGACCCGGCTAGCTCCACTTCCACCGTAGCATCCGACGTCCGGGATCGATGGCCGGAACAATGCTGGCACCCGAGATGCGATTACAGTCGTCCATTAATTAGTGCCTAATTAATTTGAATAGCGCGCCGCTAAGTCCGCGTCCACGCGGAGTTGGCCGGCATTCAGCCGGCGGTCCTGGCCTGCTGGACGGTGCTGCTTGCGCAGCGTTCTAGCAGCATGCGGAAAAATCCCAACCCATCCGGCTCATCAAATTGCATAGATCAAGCAGTGAGCTATGAGTTGAGCCCGTGATGCTGTTTGTGTGTGATGTGTAAGACGTGAGAAGATAGTAATATAGCAAATCTTCCAGCACGTCCAGCACTTCACGGGCACGGGTAAACTATCCTTGCAGGTGCCACTGCCACAGTATACATCTGTTTTTCCTCCCCCTTGTTCACGCCAACCTAGCCACGCGCAAAACAAAAGCTCTTACAATCCCCGCAGGGCACGCTGTACGTTCGCTTGCCGCTCGTGTACAACTGATGCTTCGCCGATACAAACAATGTTGTCCTTCGCGCACACTCACCAACACACCCCGGCTATCGCAACTCGATAAACAGGGCACCCTGTTGGCCCGCGGCGCTGACAACAGACTTGAGCACAACCGAAGTAAGTAACGGAAGCGACACGATGCAAAAGGTACCCGTGGGTACGGCCGACACACGCCCCGGCTGACACGGTTGTTCAACCTTAACTTCCATCCATTTATTTACCCACCCGAGATTCGTGCGAGACGCGTGCGGATCGATCGCGGGCCGCCTGACGGGAACGTGCCGTGCGTTGCGAGCGCGAGATTTGCTCGGTGGCGTGCAATCGTTGGAACGTGGGTAAATACGTTCCACTGCAACCGGGCCCGGTGCATCCTTATCCGGTGCAGGCTTCCCGGTGTCAGGAAACGATAATTGTACCGCCAGATTAGTGTGGTGAAGATGAGCAATTTAAACTTAACCGTTGGAGATAGTCGGGGAAAAAGATTCCATCTTCATCGCCCCTTTCGATGGGACACGAACGATGGCTCCAGTGATGGATTAGTGGATGGGATTGATTTCATCGGTTGCCGTGCTGCTGGCATGGTTGTTCGGGCTAGTAATTCCCCGCTGGAGGCCGGCTTGCCGGACAAATCCGTCATGTAACAGATTCGATCACGGTTCATTATGCGCTTACCGTGGTACGCATCGATTTACATTTTTGGCACGCATTTCACTACCCCAAATGTGTGCGATGCAGATTGAATAATCACGGGAAATTAGCCGGAACGCATCATATTTTGGAATAGGCGCATTGGGGATTGTTTGTGTCACTATGCACTAAACCATGTACTATTTCAAATTATAAGGAAAATACATTCACGTCCATCGCAAAACCATTGTCCACACACCTAACCATTGTGCCATAATTGTCATTTGCAGAAACGTCAGTCTTTCCATTGCCATCGATCGGTCTGAACAAGGCTCACACACGCTTCTGAACACTTTATATATAAATCTTCCGTATCTTCAGTAAAACAGTGTCCGTCAATAAAATCCATAAAATCCTGGAAAATCCATAGTGTTTACACATTCTTGTTTTTTAATGAATGACAAAAATAATGACAGATTTACAGAATTGTCAAATGATAATGCCTTTTAAATTACATTTCACATAACATACAAACAGTAAAAACCCAATAAGATTCCCAATTTTTTTTATTCCTACTTCATCCCTTAAAACACGGAAGGCAACCAAATAGCCATGAGTCTGGGAAATTTCGAGATTCTTTTACCACGTGTGAACCACAATACACTGCACACCATACACACACTCACAATACAAAAAAAAATCAATTTACCCTGCATGTCCCTGATTCAGCGGGAAATCTCTCGCACGGTAAACCTTCCGTAAAATGTCATGATGGCGTGAGTCGCAAAACCAGAATTTCCATTAATTAATCATGCAAAATCATCACCTATGGACGAACCAGTACCGGCACAACCTGTGGTCGGTCCGTTTTCACACGCGGCTTCCCACTCACCACCTGTTCCGTTAACTTTTATGCCGCACGCTGTCCGTATTCGCAACCACTCGGCGATCGTTGCATTCGGATGTATGCAAATAACAATCTCCCTGTGGCCGAGAGCGAGGACAGCTAGTCAACTGTACTGCGATTCAATCAGTTTTGTTCTTTTCTCCCCCTGTTATTACATTAATGTCACACGCTCGTACATTGTATGGGAAGGGGAAAAAATCAGCGTCCACCGTGTCACCGTACCGTTTGGTGAGTGATGTGAACCAGCATGATGGATGACAGCATGATACTCAATTATCAACTTTTTGAATTAGTTCTCATAGTGGCCCAGCCTCACATGCATCCTTTGCTGGCCGGTACATCAGCCAGCAAGCTTTATGGCATCAGTGATGAGTTTGCAGCTGCTGGTGTCATGCTGGGCTGGACACTTCTACTGGAAATGTATTTCAAATCATTGTGTCAGTTGTGTAATTAAACAGCATAGTACAGCAAACCTAACCAGCGACCCTGTGGCGCTGTTTTGATGAATTCGATTATAATTGCGGTTCTCTTCTAGCTGCGAATGTTGTGTAAAAGTGAGATTGTTTTCTATCCACAAGCCACTGTTATTGTTTTTCAATGAATCTTGTTCCACAAACCCTCACCAAAGCATCATGACGTGAACGATCGCCACCTAAATAATTGAAATACTCAGCACACTTAACCGTTTTACATAAATCACTTCCACACCGTGCAACCATTCGGGTGAATTCTTCATCCTGTTTAAAAGAATAACAAGTTCATCAGTTTTCGCAAACGTGATGCTGCGGAAGGCACGTTTCGGGTACCAGATAAAAAAACAACAACAACGAAACCCCAGATACGAGGAAAACCCGTCTAGACGGTATTATTTGCACCGGGCCAATTTATCCCTTTTGCTGCTCCCCAAGGTGGCTGGTACTGCTTACGGACTTTCAAACCCTCACGTGCGTGTCAATTCCCAAACCCCCCGCTCGCCGTTTAGCACCTGCCGTCGGTGCCTGTATTACTACGAAAAACGGATCAAGCGTTATCCGCTTACGGTGGGGGATCTTGGTCCCGGATCGTACCACAGGTGAAGTAAAGCACGGACGGCGATTCTCAAAGGGTTTGCCGGAACCGAAAAACCACGTGTTTATTTCAACCGGTGACATATTGCACCGCTGGAAATCGTCGCCATCTCGAGCAGCTTTTCGCAGCAGCCACCATCCCAAACTCAATAAGAGACACTTCATGCTCTCGGTAACAATTTCAAGCTGGAATGGTTCTTAATTTAAACCAGCAGGTGCATTTCCCTCGTGGAGAGACCTATTGAATGCAGTTAATTTCGCACGAACCACCAGGCGTCCCCATTGGAGGTAAGCCACCAGGCGGCTCCATTTTGAATGAAATTTTCAATTTGGAATACAGAAATGGCAATCGTACAATTTTCGACACCCATTTCCAAATCTGTACATATTAATCGATCTCACAGTGATGGTCGCATTTAAGTGCAAAATGGTGTTCACAATGTTGTTGGACAACACTTAGCTTCATGTGAGATGATGTTTGTACTCAACTTACCACTTTCATCATCCACATCTTCATCCAACAAAGACTTCACAGATTGATTGGTCCGCAATAGCTGCTATACAACCACGTGTTCAATTGAGTGACACCAGAAGCCGTGAAGAAAATAAAGAATAAATCTAATTTAATTCCGTTCCCCTCCGTGTGGCGATCCGATCCGATGATTGAAATCTATTGATGAAACAGCTCCGCTGACCGCAATAAGTCATAACGCTGCTGAGTCACATGGGACCATCTCGAGCGGCAGCCGTACCATTCATGCATAAAACCACTAAAACACAATCTTGCCCGATTCCAATTAAATACCAGCTATTCAAAGTGATTCATTTGCCGGAGGTTTTCATCACAAAAACTTCAAACATCTCGTCCCAGCACCAATCGCTGCGGCGGTTTGCGATCTCGGGCGTTGCATTAACATTGATTTTCTTAACCCTCGAGAGACCACGATTGCAACTCACCCGTATTAATGCACCGAGCTGCTTCCGCAGTCCTGCCTTCCACCCTCCACCCGCTAGCTGCTGCTGCCCTGCTGTCTGCTCGCATTGTTAAACCTGACAACGCAATCAAGCGAAAACGTTCTTTTCTCCGACTTCCGCTTACCGTGCGACTCGCACAGAGGAACGGGACGCGCTGCGCTGCTTTGCTACGGTGCTGCAGAGGGCACCGAGCAGCAATCTAAATTGTGCAATAAAGCGTTCATTATTGTCGTTCGATTGAAGGAATCTTCCGTTCATATTTTCCGGACGGTATCCACCAACAGGGCTGTAGGGTTGCATCGGTAGATTAAACACGATTGTTGCGCTTTAATGAAACTATGCCATTATTTACGTACCAAACAAGCAACCGAGACAATTTGCTATGGATTTATTGTGAATTGCCGAACAATGCAAGACAATAATCTGACCCGGTTTGTTATGATAAGTTATACGTTCGATGGAAAAGTTGTTTGAATTTCATATAACAATGTTTGATATCCAATCCTCATATTTCATCTTCCACCTGCTTTAAGAACTGGTTTAAAAGTACCACCGTGAAAAACAAAAGATCGATAGCTAGCCATTTGCAATATAACAGTAACACTTCACATTATTTCATGCTAATCATGCGTATCGGACACACCATCGCACACGGACAACAGGCGAAATACCATCTCATGCGCTGCGATGGCAACAAATAATGAAGCAAAGCAAATCCTAGAGCAAACCGGACACCGGACCCGACGCTGCCTCCAATGCTCAGTGGTGTGTATTTTACTGTAAATTAAAAATTTCCCTCATCCACATCCACACCGGCCACTAGTCGGCAAAAGCTATTCATCGTGTTTTTTTTTTCTTTACTGTATTTTATAGAGTTTTTCTTTTACCGTTCTCACCACCACCACCACCACCTTCCATGCAATCCGCTTGGCAGCAAACATATTTGAGGGATGCGGATTTGAGCAGAATATTACTACACCGCCAGCAGTTCCACGGTACATCGTGCACGAGACATACGAAACCATTATACTTTTGCCGTTTGTCGTTATTGCGCGCATACCACGCAACAGTGCAATGATGAATTTATGGGCCGGCTCAGAGTAGAACCTCTGGAAGGCAATAAAAAAACACACTGTGATACCGACAGGCCGAACAAAAAACTGGGAGTGCCATAATTCCTCAGCATCGCGATGACCAGATCGAAGGTAGCGTATGATTTCATGGCTTTAAACATTCAGCACACGAAGCGGAAAGGGTTCTCGTATTTGTTACCAGCTTTCAGCTGTTTCATTTCATTTTGTTGAAAAAGGAAGCATTGTTTTCTGCTTGAATCATTCGTCGTATAACTTTACTATAGGCAGAACATATCTACAAAACCATTTCCATTTCAACGAGAGCTCTCGAACACTAGTAATCGTTGTCATGACGATGTTTAGCCCGTAATTTATTAATATGCTAGTTATAAACTGTTATAACATTATGAACGTAATCATATAGCACGTTGCGTAGGATAAGCTATTTAGGATAGTTTTATTTTCACTAATCAATTCTGTCAACGGTCAGTTCCGATTGCCATAGCATGAATT
Organism: Anopheles dirus; assembly: GCA_000349145.1. Taxonomy (NCBI): domain Eukaryota; kingdom Metazoa; phylum Arthropoda; class Insecta; order Diptera; family Culicidae; genus Anopheles; species Anopheles dirus. The sequence goes on along the minus strand of KB672713.1, from coordinate 237,129 downwards.
TTAACACAATTAATCAGCCTTCAAGTCACTGAACAACATAGTGTGGAGTTGTTGAGGGGTGTCGTGTCATATAATATTTTTCGAACATCGAAAATTTTCCATCCCCTTTTTGAGACAATTGCTTCAACAACAACAAAAGTATATTTAAATAAATGCTTTTAATGTAAAACATTATTTGCACGAATCCGTGCGTGCTTCAAGCAGATAAACGTCCACGAAAGATATGTTCTTATCACAATAAATGTTGAAAACAAATTCCAGAACATCAAAAATTCTTTTCGTTTAAGGATCGCTCTCGTCGCTGACCAGAAAATGTCCAATCAGCATTTTACCGCCAGCAGTACCGCCATCATCATAATAACAACCTAGCAGCAGAGAAAAAAAAACCTTTCGATCCTAACGCACGGAACCCGAAACGAGCGGCCAAAGATGGATTTTTATAACATCCGGCTTATGCTGTGCTTGTTTGATGGACAGGAAATTGACCCAATGCACGAAAACTCGAACACAAACGCACGCATACACGCGCGCCGGTAAATTAGGTCCCGGAATAGAAACAACAACAAAAAACAGCAGCGTCCTAGCCAGAAATCGGGCCGCACGAGTGTCGATTTTTGTGTATACTGCCGCCATATATAAAAAAGGCGGACGGAAGCAGGGAAAAACGATCCCACCCGGTCCGTTCCGATTTTTCATTAAAGCCAGCGACCCTGTTGGTTGTTGTTGTTGCTGTTGTTGTTGTTGCTTGAGTTCTGCTCGATGCTACTAGTCATCGCCCATTATTTGCTCACCGGCCAACTGACCGGTCGCTAGCGTAAACTGAAGACCTAAGCGTTTTAATCTTTAAGCCACCCCCGCCTCGCGGCGGAAGTTCCGCTGCGGAAATCACGCGTTCACCGGTGAAACTTCAGCGCTCTTCAAACATGGTTCCACGAACAATGCCGTTTGCAAATGGGACTCCCCTTGTGCTGGTGGGGGTAAGTAAAAGACCACCGGCTCATATGGTGCATACGTGAACCGGTGTTTGATGAGAATGTTTCGCAGGAGCACTCTATTCCGGGGGGAACCGGAAAACGAAGCAAAAAATCAGGCCAAGAATCAACAGCTATAAACACAGCACACCGAAAAAAAAGAATAAGAAAACAGCGCCCCTTTTCTCCATCACATCCAGGGGGATAAGATCCCGGATGGTCAGCGTTTTACACCGCCAAACCTCAATCGGTTATTTGCGCCTTCGCTTTTACGACAGCGTAACGGATGGCGTGCCGGGAAAGGTCGCTTCCGTGGCCGGTTTCATTTTGTTTTGTTTGCTCTCCCCGGGCAGCAGCGGAAGAAGGCCACGCGGGCACACACATGGGCACATCAGCAAAATCATGCAAAATGAACGATGTTTAAATCGGACCGCTAATTTGTTTTCCCTGTAAACATCCATCATCCGGGCTGGGGTAGCTGGATCATGGGCGTGTATGGATTACGTAGTCCCAGCCGTCCGCTTTGTGCTCTTGGTGCTTCGGTAAGAAAATATGAACTCGCGAAATGAGACCCCGGCTGTGGAGGCATGTGTTTGGGTCGTGTTTGTACTGCTGCCGAACGTGCCCGGACCGGCGTTCCGTCGCGTCGGTGCTATATTCGGACACATTGGGCAGTGCGCAGTATGCGAGCTCGGCAATGTCCTGTGTCCATTCGCAATTCTACAGTGTAATGAGAAACAATGCAAAGTAATAACGAAGATCATATCTCCTTCGTTAAATAAACAGGGTAAGTGTACCAGTTTTCGGCCACTTTGTGCAGCAGTTTCGCAAAAACATGCGATACATTTGAAATATAGGGTTATAAATTAGGAAATTTGTGATTTTGTGAGGAAAACTATCGTAGTTTAGATTTCAGTACACTTTTTGGGCCATAATCGAGTATGTAACGAAAAAACAATGAAAAGGCAAACACTGTTTTTGTTCCAGTTTTCGTCCGGCTGTGTTCCAGCCTTTCGGCCTCGCGAATAAAAGGTTATAATATGTTTAATCGTGTTCAAATTAACAGAAAAGAAACAGATTTGCACCCTTGATATGCAGCAAAAACTGATTTAAAGTGATTAATTCTATAATTTACCATCGCCATTTCGATCACCACGGCCTACTGTGTTGGACGATTAAAATGTCACTTCCACAGAAGATTTACATGTGCCAGTTTTCGGCCACCTTTAAAATGCAAAAACTGTTATGAAATAAAGGAATAAAAATCGGAAAAGCATTTCATAAAACAATACAATCGTTCAGAAAAAAAATCCACTTTACATTTGTTCTGGCTCTAGTTTCTTACTTCTCGCTACCGGCCGAACTATTGGTGCACATCACATCGAACGAAATTATGACCGCATTGCGCAAATATTTATATATTTTGAAAAATATCCATGTGTTTGCTACAAAATCGTGGAACTTAGATAGAAATCATTGTTACCTACTGCATTTTAGAGTAATATCTTATGGTTTTGTTCGCCTGGACGAAAACTGGTATACGGCCGAAAACTGGTACACTAACCCTAGTTGCTGATAAATGTAAAATAAATCAATTAAATTGTATTTTATTCAACTGACCACACGCTTGTTTTTTCATACTTCGTTCACTGGGGTATGCTCTTTCTATTGTCATTGAAACGTTCACTATTACTGTATTACTGTATATTCAAAGCCGAGAAAGAGAGCTAATGTATAAACCTTTCAAGGAATCACTCAAAGTCACACATTCATGATGCATTCGTAGGGATTCACGTTCTTCAAAGATGTGCGACATTCGTTAAAGAATTCCACTGTATTTCACCAGCATATTGGAGTAGAATAATCAAGCGTGTCTCATAGTGGTTTCTACGAATTTCGCATATGTCAGCAAACTCTCCAAACGCCATTTCAATAACTTTCGCCACCATTTGAAGGTCTATGTTGAATTATATTAATCACCTTCGAAGAACGCTTCGAAATGTATAATCGAAAGGCCTTTTGAATCTAAAAGCGTGCGAATCTAAAAGTATCATTAAACAAATGTTGAACATTGTTTAACTATACAGTAAATTTTATCTGAAAAATAACAGAAAACCCACATCGTGAAGCAAAACATTACCGAGAAGGAGGTGCATACCGGCTGTTGTTCGCCACCATGGGTAACACGAGTCGAACAAAAAAGCGACAGACCAAACCACATTTCAAATGCTACATCGGACCAATGAATGTCCCTCTCCTTTTGCTCGGAAATAAAGAAACACCGCCAAAGGAATAGCGGAGTAGCGGCGCTTAGCTGCAACGCCCGACCACAACGGGCGGAAATGGACGAGCGTCGGCCGGAGCCGGCCTGCCCGCTCCTCTCCGCTGGGTTTGGGGTTGGGCAACCATGCGTGACAGGACACAATTAGAAACACATGTTAACTGTTGCATGCGACTGGTGCAACCCCCGTCCACACGGTACGATCCGAAGGCAGATCGGCGACGGAAGCACCGGCCGTGGAGGTTACAGCGTTGCAACATTTATCTCTATCAATTATGCACGACACTTATTAAAGACAATGCAATTGGAAAGCGGAACGGCGCAATTGCAGCATGCCAAGGCCCAGCCCGACACAAGACAATGAGCATGCAGGCGGGGCCGTTCTTTCTTCGATGGAGGTGGGGGGGGGGCATTTTTGTCTTTATGTTCCCACTCTTTTATCCATTCGCTTTTATTCGTCCTATTTTTCACCGCCACACACACACACACACATGTGGTACGATCTGTTTCGCTGAGCGCACTGCTCCGTTGCGGGGACAGTGCATCTGCTCAGGGCAGTTACCACACCGGCGATGGCCGGCTGCATACCATGAATCTCGCTCGGACGGCAGGTACCAGAACAAAGAGCCGTACCGAGAGCCGTTACCGTAGCAGCAACAGCAGACAGTGCCGCTGCCAGTTGCCGGTCAGCCGGCGGCGATGAATGCCATCCGGGCTAGGCTTTGACCATACAGTCATGCAGTCACACACACACACACACGCACGCGCACGCTATGGAACAAAGAGACAACAGCATAAAGCACAAGCAGTGAGGCCGTTCCGCAGTGGCTAGTGTAACACACGTGCTCGGTTGCTCACGGTACCGAACACGGGATGCCGAACGCTGCACCGGCTCTGGTTTGAGATCGCCGCAGGATAACTCTGCCGGGCCCGAGCGAGGCGAGGATTTGGCGAGCATAAGTTCGACTTCCCACTCGGAAGCTTCCCAGAGGGTAGCCGCTTTTTATGTACGATCCCTTCAAACGGCCAGCTGGCCCGGTGATAAGTAGCTCCGGCATGGGGCAAACAATCGTACCGGCACCGGGAATCAATTTTCAATTAAAATCAGTTCGGCCTCCCGCTCATGCTCGTGGTGTGCGTGCGGCGTGGGCAAACAGGAGGGAGACATTTATTAAAAGTCATCAGTGGCACCGTACAGCGCCATTGTTCACCCCTGCAGCTGCCGCTTTTTGCGGAAGGAGATGGTTTCGGAGGCATTTTTATTCCGCCCAAGCGAAGGATTGAGGTAATAATTGGGTTGGGCACATTACTTGCACCTACGTTTGTTCGCCTGCATGCGTGCGATTGTGTAGTAGTTATTCATCGAGAGGTCTTTTTTTATTATATTAAGCCGAGTGGCTCTTGGTAGTAAAATTATGTATGGCCTCTCGTTGTGAACACTTAATTGGATGGCTTTTAAAACAGGGCCACCATTGTGTTTCTCATTATTTGGAAATTTAATTTGAAAATTCCGACAGCATTTTGCCGACGTGACATTACGCTGTGTACGTTTCGTGCTGTTAATACAGTGCTAAGCAATGCATCAAAACAGCAGCTTTTGCAGAGAAAAACTCTCACACCTGCCCCGCACGCCACTAACTCCAATCGAGCGTATCGCCTGCTACGACAACACGATAATTGTTTCGCCTGCATGATCCAAACAATCGTCTGGACCGGGCAGGCCAATAATGGACATCACCCAGCGCCGAACACGCGCCAGACACGATCGTGCATACGGGAATGTGTGCCGTCTTTGTTGCGGCAGGTAACAACGGCAGGAGCGCCCACCAGCACCTGCTAAGCAACGACCAACAGCAACACCAACAACAACAGCAACGAAAGAACAAAAATGGCACCCCAACGCCCCCCGTACGAACGAAACTGTTTACGGTCAAACTTTGCACATCTGCATCAATGTGAAACTTTTCCATGGGAATGAAAGATGGCTCGCTGGGTGGCAGGTCGAGGGTCGGGAAAGTGGGTGTTGGGCGGAGGGGGTGGTATGCACGGAACACACTGATCGCGCACCGGTAACACGAAGGATAAAGTTCCACCGTGCTCGCGTACCAACTTGTCACCCCCGTTCCGAAAGGTCGGATGCATCTATTTGCATTGCCAGAAACGATGCATACGGTGTGCATGTGGCGTGTGGCGTTGTGGTCAAATTTGGTTTCCGGAATATTTCGGTTTTTTCCAGAATAGCAACACTGGCAGACAGTTTGCTCCGTTTTTGATCTACAATAGTATGATTTTTGAAAGATTTTCTTTATTTCGAACTTCATTTTATTTTACAGCAATTTTTATACAATTTTACCTTATATTTTATTTTACCTATTTTAACTGTGCGCCCCCAATCCTTCAGCCTTTGTACCTATTTTTTAGATGTTTATTATGTGCGGTTCAAAGATGCAGGTGGAACAGTTCGGCTCAGTTCCATTATTGGAAGGATTAAATTCGAGAAACTAACGAACGACCGCCGTGCGTTAAGGACGTCCTAGCACGAAATGAATTCTAAAAAATCAGTGAACACAGTATCAGCTAGAGTGCGCACACTAAAGAAATTAATTTTGCAGTTTAAAAAAATTGTGTGCACTGTAAAAAATGGATTAAAATTGCTGTAAAAAATACCTAATAAACTCTACAGCTGACCTAAACTAGTGTAATTTTCAATTGAACGAATTTAGTGATTTACTATACTGTGATTTGTATGAAAACAGTATGAAAAAGAAAATCAAGAAAATATAGTTACAACATTTAACAGTCATAAACGCGCAATTATACAATGGCGCCATCTGTTGATGAGTAGTGCAACAAAACAAATTTTAAGAAGCATTGCTTTTCGAAAAGATGTTTTGAAGAAAAAGAAAATGTTTTTTAAGCACTTTCCATTGATTTTTTTAGGAAAGAAACAAAATGAAACTGTATTGTGTATTTACTTGATCAATATTACATTGTAATAAGTAGTTACGGCGGAACAACCTTCATAATGGTTGTAATAATTAAAAAAAAAACACCTGCCCCTTAGATGACTTTTCCACATCGTCCACCTTCATCCACTGCGATACGAATATAGGAAAACGAAAATCAAACTTCAACATCGAAGAGGCATCAGTTTATTCAAGCATTCCACAAAATATTAATTAATCGGCATTCGCTCAACTCAACAACGATAAAACATATGAAATTTAAGCACTCGAGAGAGAAAAAAACCAGCTGCATCCATCCCGTGGCCAATTCCGACGAATCGCCTAGCACAGTTTCCTGTTCAAATTGCAAATTGAGACCCCAGCGCTTGCCGGCGCTCATAAAAATCAGAGAACCTGAACCGACCACCAATTGCCCGGAGCATGAAAATAGAAAAATCGAAACTAGAGAGAAAAAAAAGCGATAGAATGACATCCCACACCCAACCACCACCCACCCACCGATGCATTCGGCGTTGGGAAGCAAGAAAAAAAGCCAACCGTCCGATGGAAACATCGACAAGTTGTCCGCAGACGAGCAACCGCAAACTAGCAATTTAAAATAACCATTGTAATAAATAAATAGTCACATTTGGTCGCCCTCCGCCGTCCCACTCGGCCGCACGTCACCCGCACACCCGCTTGTCGTTGAGGTTTGGCCCCGACAAAAAAAGAGAGGCCCGTGGACGTGACCAAACGAACGACGACCGGACCGGACGACGCTTGACCAAACCGACGGAGGCCTTTTCGGGCAAACTTCCCACCGCTCGCCTCGATTAACTCACCCCCAGACCCTTCCCCCTCCCCCCTCCCCCACACACACCCACCCACCGTACCACCGTCGGTGGTGGGGAGAATAAAATGGGAAAACTTTTGCCCTCATCGTGCCGTCAATGTATGACCACCGCTTTTTGGTCAGCATTTCGGAGATCATGCCAACGAGACAGAGAGAAAGAAAGAGAGAGAGAGAGAAAGAGAGGCGAGAGAAGGCGAACTTTTTTTTGCCCTAGTTCTGGTTAGAAAATGTTACAAAAAATGACCACTACGAGCTCTCACACATTTTCGAACACAAACCCACACACGCACAACCCAACACTACCACTTCACAACTGCGGTGAAAAGCTTCGAGATGGAACCCTTTATTTATTGCACTGTCAACAGCCTCCCATTCCATCGCATGGCAAACTAACACACACAGCCAAACACACACACACACAAACACGGCCCGATCTCTCTAGCTCATTTTCCAGTGGTTATCAAATTAAAGTTTACCTTTTCACTTTACGCCCGGCGGGCACTAACGATGCGGTGTACGGTGTCGCCGGCCCAGGTACCGGGTCACGCAGGGCTTGGTCCAACTTGCATGCCAAACAATATCCCTCCTGCTGCAAACGATCCGCTCGTCGCAGCTCGTCGCGGTTGTAGTGACAAATTTTCGCCCGGAGTTAGTTTGCAATATTTAGATAATTGGTAATTGGTAAAATTCGGTCCGGGTGTGCTAAATAATTGCGCTGCACTCGCTGCGCTTCGTCAAGTGGCTAGTTGAAGGTGGCAGGTGGGTGGCAGGTGGGTGGGCATGATGTCAAATGTTTTCGACATTTGTACCAGGTGCCATGGATAGTATCGAAATCTCAAATGTGAAGCACGGCGATAAATGAAGTGGTTTTATTTTAAGAATGTATATTGAATATTGAATATTACCATTAGGAAAAATCCTGATGGATGTGTTTAATTGGTTTGAAACAACAGCTATGCTTTGACATAACCAAAAATCTTCTTTTGGAAACATCTACAGCATCTCTATATTGTAAATTATTAACAGCATGAACAACAGAGCGAAAAACAAGTCCCGAAACGTCTAAGCTCAAGTTCGTGAGCCATATCATACTCCCGGGTTCGTGGTTTCATGTGCAATCGACTTTTTGCATGATTTTGCTTATCATCGATTTCAACAACCTATAAAAGCATCCAACACGATTTCCACCCTTTTTTTCTATTCGACGAAGCATCTTCTCTTTTCCACAACTCGTGTGTGAAGTGTTTGCACGCTTCCCGTGGCAACGACCTCGTGATTTGCGGCGTAGCTAAACGGCGACCGTGTTCCGTTGGTGCGTCAGCAAGCAGCGGTACTGTTGGCACACATTTATCAGCCAATCATCAATACGATCGGACAGCGGTTTTTTGCCACCGTTGTTGCTGCTGCTGCGTCACCCATGTAGCGCCACCGAAGCTGGACCGTAGCCAACCGTCGCTTTGTTGTTTCGCCAGCTGAACTTCGATCAATATTTTATTTCGATTGTGCCAGCCCTCAGGGCCGACACAGACAGAGTGCATATTTGCGTGCGTGCGTGTGTGTGTGTGTGTGTGTGTGTGTGTGTGTGTTCATATGCGTCTGTTGTTGACTCGTGCTGTGCGTTATACACTCCCCCAGCTCGCTAATGCCACTAAAGTAAGGCTTATAAATTATCAAGCTCATCAGCTCACGTAGTAGCTCGGAAAGGCCAAAACAGTCAGAAGCTCAACCAATGTCAACGCACCTAATGTGTTCGAAGGGTGCGTAGAACATGCAGTTTGATTTAATTACGCCAGCACTGGCGTACTGTTGCAACCGATTAAACAGCCAACACTCCGCATCCGCACCAACTCGTAATCGATGCCGTCCGGGGGTTAAATTGAATGTTCCGACCGTTCTGTTCGCACGCAGCACAAATGTTATACTTCAATCAAAGCCCGCAGCAGCGGTGGTAGTCATTTTCTGTATTGTTTTAATGTTGCTTAAAATGTTTTTTTTTCTTTGCTACTATTCCACATTTCTACACACACGTTCGCTGCTTACCACAGTGCAGCCATTACGATATTAATTATTTACGCTTGGCACGTGGCACGCATGTGGCAGTGAAGGGAAACCCGCATAATAATTGCCCAGCCAGTGTGCTGCATCGTTATTTTTCCACTCGACTATACTGCACATAATGACGATTCAATGTTGAACAAATATTGAGCTTGCGTTAGAAAATCGCGCGCAGATTCAATTTTCAATGCATTTGCCACACAATGCAGTACCGCAGCTTATCGGTGTATAAACTCAGCGGGAAGGTTGTTGCGCTACATTTTGATCCCTAAACTCAACTAAATGATCCCTTTTGGAGTGCGTTCGCAAATTAAACCAAATAACGTTGAGTTGATCAGTGTGCGATGCTAATGCCAATGCCAATCGTGGCATGGTTTAACATTTATGACCAGCTCAGGGTTGGTTCGCAAAAATACATAACTGTCAATATTTAAACGCTATGCGATGCGTTTAACGGCGAACGCATCAAACAATTTCACAGGAATATTTGCGCTCCAGCCGTGTGCTTTCCATGAAGAATCAATTTTATTGCATATTGGCATTTTATTTAATCGTTTATCGAAATTTCTATGTAATTCATATGCAAAAAAATAAACAAGCATGATGGGATTTTATTTTTAATTTTTCAAAACATGTTTCATTGCTCGATGTAATAATCGATACTTTGGATTGAATGGTAGTTTAGAGGGTGTGAAACGAGCTGTTTGTCAACTTTTGTAGAGAAAAAAATGCAGCGTGATGTCGCTTAACCGAATGAGAAAATCCCATTATGTATTATTACAAGCTCTTACAGACCAAAACTGATCGTAATAAAGCGTACGAAATGATGCTACCTAGTTCGTGAAACGCTTCACGTGGTTCAGATAAGAGGCCTTCATTGTCTCAAGTCCCTCTGCTCATCGTTCGTCCGATTTAAATATGAATATGATTTTCCATTTTCCGATTTTCCACACCGTAATAGCTGCACTAGTGGGCTAAAATCACACAACAGCTCCGTCGTCTTAATCGAGAAAAAAACATGGTAAAATGCTTTCTAGCTAGACTTGACATTAATACTGCTGTTGCGACTGCAACCGTTTCTCAATATCCGATCGACCCAGCGAACTCAGCTTTTTTAAGCACTCCGAACTTTATTTGTATTTTTAAAAGGCGCGCTAAAAATTCGACCTTCTTTGCTGGTTTTTGCCGATCGAATGGTCGCTGGCCCCAGCAACGGTCATTCCCCTTCCGATCGTGTTGGTTCTCGGTTGTCATCCGTTCGCCGTGTTTTTGCCAATTCGCTCGAAGCGCCCTTTGGTTGGTAGATCCAGGTGGCCAGCTTGACGGGCCCGATGAAAATAATCAACAACTGCATTAAAGATACGAGGTTTCTATAAACTCTTAAGCATAGTTGTAATGACACACTGTTATATAATGGGTCGCAGCATATTCGTTAGGCGACTACAATAGCTCACTGACCCATTTAAAAATATGCTTTTATCTTTGATTACATCTAGCTTGTTAGCTAGTGCGGAAAATAAAGATCATAACATTTTTTTACACTTTAGTTGTTGCGTAGTTCCTTTGAAGATCATGAACTTCAATTTAAAAAAATCTAATTCACGGTTATGTATTTCCATGTCCTGTGCGGAAATAGGATTTTTTTCCATAAAATGTTATTTGATATTCAGGTCCTATTTACATACTGCACATGGTATGTCGTGACTGTTTTAAAACCAATCTCAAGACAACACGACGCTGCATATCTCGTCTAAAACTGCCTTACCTGTAGTGCACTAGCTGCACCACGGAAAACCGGAACCCACACACTGGATGCAGGCCCTGTTCCAGAACGGGTCCTCGACGGACCAGCACCAGAACTAATACTAAAATTCCTCACCAGTCGCTCTCGTGTTGCGCCGAAAGCAATTGCACCGGCGACGGCTGACGGCTTTGATGTTGGTGACTTTAGTTTTGCCGGTGCTAGAACGACGCCAACCAGAATGAAGTACGACACCGGTAGCATAGTTCCCGCGCGGTCGCCTTCGTCGCACGGGTTGTACAGCAAAATTCAATTTTAAAAGCATTTTTTCTCCGAACTGTCGCACGATGGGTCGACCGGTGAGTGCGCTGAACTGGTGCAACGGATAGAAGTTGCTTCGTTTTTGTTCGAAAGTTTCGTCCATCATCCACAACATCATTGTTGTATCGTTGGGTATAATGAACTAGTGCACCCTCACTCACACAGACATACACATACACACACGCGATCGCGCACGCTTGGTTCGCATAATCTGTGAAGTGAATCGCATCCGCTGCGCCACATTCCGGGTGTTCCGAGTGAAGAGCAAAACAACTTCTCATCGTCCGTACTCACGCGCTTTCAATTACATTTCGAAAACTTGCTCTACTCCTTCGCATTCGCTACCGTCACCTGTGGTTAAGATCGCTCTTACAAGTTGTATTGAAATGGGTTCTGCCGCTACAGTTGTACAGTGAAAAACAGTCCTTCACGGGCAAGCGTTTCTTCTTGTATTTTCAATTTCATCCCTTTTCAAAAAACTTGAAGCTGCTGTTGCAAAGTTTTCCGAACTCTCCGTGGCAATTACCGGCGAAAGGGGTGCACTCATAAGCGTTTATCCTGGCTGCACCTGACGCAACCCTCAAGAGGACAGATTAAGGACGCTTCCTTTTCTTCCAGGTACTGCAGACGAACCCGGTATCGGTGGTTCGTAATTGCTTGCAAAACCGAACAACAGCGTCAGAGAGAGAGAGAAAAAAACGTCGCAATACTACACCACACCAGCCAACTGGAATGCGGGAATAAACAAACAAGTTAACAAAGGCAACATACAAACTTTTCTACGGAAAGGAAGCAAGCAAGTCAGGCACACGTAGACACACTCGGTAATGAAATATCCTTAATTACAGCACCAATTCATACAAACACTCAGACGCCGGTTCCCGGGGAAGGGAAAAGTTGCATCTTTTCTTGCGGTGCCGGCTGTCTGTACATGTCTGCACTAGTCTGGTGCCATCGTACGCGTAAGGACTGCTTGTTCATAACGAAATGAAAACTTTCCTGGGTCTCATCGCTCATTTCTTCCGCTATTTTTGCTGCGCCTTTGATACGCCGCCCCATGTTGTGCCGTTTCGCTGGTGCCACTTTTCGTTCGTTTGGATATTGGCTTAGGCGGCCTTTTTAAATTGCAAAATTGTATAGTAGGCTGCATGCAAAACCGAATCAGATGAATCTCATTTTGCATGTTACTGAAAGACAACAATATTGCAAGCATGTTATGTTATTATAATATTTTTGCCCAACCTATTTCATATAAACAAAGGAGAATTCAATTTCGCCTAATTCAATTTCAATTGAAAACAATCTTTTTCCTCTTTTTATTTAGAGTAGTTACTAATATTGCAAGAGATGAATCGTTCTACATAGTTTAACAACGCGAAGTGCAATATCAGTTGTTGATCAAATTGATCAGTCTGAACCGTTTTCCGGTTCGGCATGCGCTACTGCAAGCGCATTGAGTGAATGTGCTATCCTTTAAAATGATAGTATGTATCGATTATTCTATATGCTTAATTCTTAATTTGTACGTTCAATTACCTATTTCAGCGATAAAGAAGAACAAAAAATTGTAAGGTTTTACTACGTACATTATGTGTAAGCTGGCCTTTAGTCAATCTTTATCAAATGGAGGCGCCTGGTAGTTTTCTATAGAATACTGGCTGAGTACTTTACCGTCAATTTAGATGAATTACCTAATATCTGTATATTATGTAGCTTTAAACCACCTTAATAGACAATCAGATTTAAGAAAAGACAGAAATTTTACCGTTTGTATGTATCTAAAAACACTTATGTCAAATATGTCATCCTTAAAAACATGAACTGTCGAAAACTAATTTCATGCCCAAAGTATGTTTCGAATTGTGAAAGTCACCTCAAGGCACTCAACATCAAAAGTCGCAAAACCGTTCCATAATAACCTCCTAATCCATTTTATTTTATTAAAAAAAAACTCTCTAATGGAGACGCCTGGTTGTCGATCATGCACAGCTGGCTGCGTACTGCACACTCCATTCCTAGAATCATCAGTTGCAGTAAGAGTAAAGTCAAAACTTCCACACAAAACTTATCGCTGGTCCCCGCGGTAATCAGCTTCGCTCAACTCTTATTTTAATCAACCGAATACCGTCCACCAACCCAACCACTGGCAGTCGTGACAGCAGCCCAAAAATTAACCCGTTCCCACGAGCAAGAGTCCGTTCAATCGGATCCGTTGCAAAACTTTCCAGCCGCACCGGCCCGTCTCCGTCCACGGTTTCTCGACAATTTGTCTGCATTCCGGAAATCAGTTTCTCATGACAAAGTTGTGTGCGTTTTTTTGTTTTTTGTTGGTGTTACGCCAAACTAACGGAAACCAGCAGAGACAGCGCTGCTCGATTGCTTACCGCTCCACTGACAGCGTTTCCAGTTTCATTGCTCATTTTCCATTCTCGTCCGGATCGCTAAATCAACCAAATAAGTAAGATTTACATCGACTGGCAGCACGGGCAGTGAAAATTGTATGTTTTTTTTTTCTTTTCTTCTTTTAAACTCCACACAAACTGCAACACGATTGACAATCGCCCAGTGCCCAGTATTGAATCGACGGCGTGAAGGAAGACAAAAGGAAGCGCCGGAACAGCGGGTTCGAGTTTCACAAATTTTCGGGTCAGTTCATTTCGCATGCCGAACCCGAACCTGACAGGCAAATTTCGACCGCGCCACGGGATACTGAAGCAGCACGCAGGTGGACGCCTGTTGAGACAGAAACAGAGAAAAAGAGAGAGAGAGAGAGAGAGAGAGAGAGCGAAGGGAAATGAAATACAACGAATTATAAATGCAACAAAACCGGCAATCAGTCGACCGCAGTGGCAGCCCAGCCGCAGCCTGACAGGCCATCTTACCCCACGGCGAGGAGCACGAGCAGTCGTAAATGCTTTATCTCTCGCCCGGACGGTGCTTTCTTTTGCGCTCGTCAGTCGGATTCTTTCGCAGAGGGGGCTGTGCGAGAAAATGCAGCCATGACTTGCGCTTGCCGAACCGAAACTGCCACGGAGCCGCAGTCCCGAAAACCGCGGAATCGCTCCGTTGCAAATGAGGCGGATTGCGTACGGCCGTGATAGCAAAGTTCGTTCCCGCACTGCACCGCAGCAATTGGATAATTTTTTCTGACAACTCGCTTGGTGGAAAGCCACGGGGAACACGGATTGTTGTGGATGCTTATCCGGTGGAATGCACAGCACGGTTGATGCTTAATGAGATGCAGTTTTGTCATTCCGGAAATGGGAAGCCATATTTGGTGGTTGCAGCTCGTCGGATTGCGTTCGCCTGACGAGCGTGGGGTAGCAACAAACGATGGGATGGAGTTACGAGTAAAACCGCATATTAGCAAGCTTTCTTTCATCCGCTGAAGCGCTGATTTAAGCAACGCAAACCGGAGGGAGATGGTTATACCAATTTCTGGCTGTAATACTGCCCTCTGCACCAGTGCAGGATGGAACTGGCTGTGGCACGTTGTCGCTGATTCGGTAGAAGAACTACTACGAACTACGAAAAATAAATTATAATCGTACATACAAACTGCTTGTCAAATCAATAAATCGTCTGTTGGTTTCCGGGTTACGATGAGCGACAGGTTTTCCCCATCGAAGATCCCACTGGGGCCGATCGATCTTTATGAGTTTATTTGCTGAGATCTATGGTTACTTTGTCGCGGTGGTATTACGCAGGAAAGCCATATTGAAAGAATGACCTAACGGCTTTAACACTAGGACATGGATTTTCGGGATCAGCTGATGAGTACTGACGTGAACGTTAAATATTAAGCCGTTTCCAGACGTATCGCGATTATCGCGCTGCGATTGGCGCCCGGCGTAGCACAGATCCTGCAGAATCTGCCAAAATCGCGCTGGAGAACTGTTCTACTCCGGTGCTGCCAATGTGCCCAGCTTTTGTTATTGTTTACATTCATGTTGATCTTGTGTCCGGCAACAGCAAAGTTTTTGTTTTGTACATCATCAATGCACAAAGCCGTTTCCACACGAATTACTGCCATTTTCCGCCAAATATGCCAAAATCCCACTTGACAACTGTTATACACTCCGTAACATAACTATACGCCCAGCTGTTTTTTTTGAGAATACAACGAAAACTTGAAGAGATAGATGAAAACGATGTTCCACTAAGTTGTAGAGAATTACAAAATACGTCTTTCAACCATTTTTTATATTTTTACACACACTTTTACTATTTTTTCATCATTGTCGAAATCGCTCCTAGTAACATAACTATACGCCCACTTACGAAAATTCGTTTTTTTTCGATAGAAATAATTGTTTTAAAATTCAAAATTCAAATGCCGTAACTTTTGTACAATCTTGATCAATGTAAACTTATTTTTGAACGAATTTTAAAAATGTATTATGACTTCTTTTATGAACTTTTTAGGCACAAAAAACGGAATTTCGTATATTTTGATTTTTAGTATTTTTTGGTAGCATGTTTTGGTTCCAATTTATTATGACATAATGCTGAAAACCTTTAAAATTATGTATAGCAATCGATAATTCAAAATTTGCAAGATATACAAAAAAGTAATTAAAGTTGACGGAAAATGACTTTTTTGCGATGTTTGTCGTTTCAAAAGCGTCATAAAATTGAAAACCTCTCTATCAATGTCCCAGTGTGCTTGACATACATAAGATATATGACAGAATGTATAAAAAATATGCCAAAATTCATTCCCCTGCGTAGAGCTACGGCCCGACCCCCCTTTCGCTACGACTGACTGTTGATTTACAAGCGCTTAATATCGCTTACGAGCAAGTGCAACTGTCCTGCTTCCACTTCGCTCAAAGTTCTCCGCGGTACGAAGCTTTTCCCAAAGTTCGATAATCGCGGTACGTCTTGAAACGGCTTTACGGGACAATTTTAAAACGACCGATATATCCGCCTACTTACCTGTAATAAAGTAAGTGAAAGTCTTGTTAAAAAATACCCAAAACTCGCGGTGCTCAGCTAACATCGTGACTATAAATTGGCACGAAAAAGAACAGTAAAAGTAGTTCCGTAGAACCAACCAAACAGTTGCAGTAACATTTCCCCCCGATTTTCCGACAAACGAAACTCTAACTCCCGGAAATTATTTACTGATACACTTTCGCTTTGAAATTGTTTTCCAAACAGCCAGCCACCTGCCTGCCTGCCACCTTCCTAGGCACCATCAACGCCTCGAAAAAGTGTACCCCGTCGAAATTCCACCACACGGAAGCAGTAAAAACAACTTTCCAATTGACCACGGTGTGAACTTTTTTATGGGACTTTGTGCCACTGTTTGTAGCTTCTTTTATGAGTTCGAGTCGATCGCCAAAAGGGAAGCGAAACAAAACAGAGTAACATTTTTACTCCTACTAACTGCCCCCCTTCCACCCCTCTACACACACACACACACACACTCAATTCTCGCCGCGCACTCAACTGTCGACCCGCAGTGTTTGATCAAAATTGAGAGAAAAAAATCCAGAAAAAGAAAACATAGTAAAGAAAAGCTTCCCCCTATGCAATGACTGACCAGTGGTGTCGAGAAGTGGCCACATGCACACGAAAAAAGCAGAGCGAACTAGCATTCGCACGAGTTGCAGTGTGGAAGTAATTAGAAAACGACGTCACAGTTCATTGCCGATCCATGCGCACGCTGGTTCGATCCCCTTCGCTAATTCGACGAGATGCTTTTCTCCTTCTCTCGCCATCCGACCCTATTGCAACAAACTTCCTTCATCACACCGGGCACGCTCTATTGTACAAGCGGCAGGTTTTTTTTTTTTCCTTTCGCCCCGTTCGAAATGAACTCACTCTCAAATTGCAGTTCTTTCGAAAACCGAACCCAACAGCCGTTCGTCGGCGGTTTGTTCCTTCGAACGCCGCTGTGGCTGTGGAGTTTTTCACCAACCAGTGGAACCGAATTCCGAATGTGGGCGGTGAGTACGCCAAAAAAAAAGAATCCTTCCTTCACCGTGAGATGTAAAACGAATACAGGTGAGCTGGAGCACACTGGCGTCTAGTGTACGTGTCTGTGTGTTTGAGGCACGAACCGCAAAGACGAAACTTTTGACCCGATTTGGTTTGGAAATGTGGATTTGTTTTTCGCCTTTCCTTTAAATTTGTTTCTCCTCCGGTGCTGCGAGGCTCAGATTGAAGCTGGCCAAATCCGAGTGCGTGTATAGCCCGCCCCGGAAAGGAATCAATATGGATTGACTGTTTCGAATCATGGATGTACTCGTACGAGTTCGCAAACCCTTTTTTTATATGGATGAAAGTTATGGAGAAGAAAGCATTTTTCTCATTCTCACTTAAAATGAAATACGTTGTAAGCATGCATTGTTAGACACGACGCGTCGAAATGCTGACCTGCGACACAAGTTATCCTAGGAGTGGTTCTGGGAGTTGGAAGCTAATTTTATCCGCAATAACGTAAGGAATAGACTTAATTAAGCTTCTTTCCAAAAACTACCTCAACCTGCCGAGACGTGTTTTCGTAAGCTAGTCAAAGGAGAGAAATGGCCCCTAACAAGTATGTTCTGCTGAGCTTAATGTACAGGGTGAGATGAAAAAACTGCAACAAAATTCAGATTGCTGTCATTTCTGAACCGCTCGTCTGACAGCTGTCAAATTTCTTCCAATGACAGTTCACTAT
>KB672713.1:118822-215466 GCA_000349145.1 Anopheles dirus | reverse complement strand
AATAAGTTCCCGAGGTAGGTGTTCCTGCGCCTCAAAATCAGCGAAAAGGAGATGTCACGTCCCTCTTCTTTTCATCGTTAGGCATTCCGGTGGCGCTCAACCATGCTAACCCTCCTAACGTGGCCCAGCTCTGTCCGATCGAGATTTTTTGGACACATTTGACGAGGAGAATATATTCAAATAATTTCGTGGCCAAAACCAGGGATGAATTGATGAAAATGGCGACCTAGGAACTGATGATAATGCCAACATTTGTTTTTTCGACACCTATGGTCTGCTGTTGTGTTGCAGTTACACAAAAAGGAAACGAAAAAAACAATATCAAACGGCGTTGAACGCAACACTTGCACGCTACATACACGGAAATGTATGCGAATCTTTCACCCTGGAATTGTTACAAGCACTAACCAAAAGAAACCACGTCCGTGCGGGAAAGGATAGCAATCAGGGCTGTCCGTTTCAGTTCTATTACGCGGCTATTGCTTTTGTTTATTTCGTATTAAGATAAGTGTACCAATTTTCCGCAACTTACTGCAACAAATTTTACAATACAAAAAAAATCGGATTCTCTTAAATAAATGATGAAATTACGGTTTTAGATAACATAAAGGTGGTTTTCTGTTCTATACACTGTGTATGGTATAAATGGGGTTTTAAAGTAAGCTTTTTCTGGTATAAATCGTTTTAAAACCGTCACCCATGTAAGAACGTAAAACGGAATGTATGTAATATTTACATCATGTAAAACGAAACGCCAGTAAGATTTACTTTGTACCAGTTTTCGACAGCCTTTAAATCTAAAAAAATAGTTTTGAAATGAGGTAATAAAAACTGGAAAACTTTTAATACATCCCAAAACAACAAAATCATTGCTAGAAAACAGCAAGTAAAACGATTGACTTAGGAAGATTCAGTATACATAATTTGAAATCTACGGTGGAAAACATCTTTATTTCATGTAAGAGTACTATTTGACTGATTTATTTGAGATTAATTCGTCAGAAAATCTGATTTCCCAAAGATTTAAAAATGTAAAAACATTTAAAACATGTTCGCCAAAAGATCTTTTATTCACGCTCAATAATTGTTGCGTCTACATTCATCTTAAACGTAATGAAACCTGCTGTATGATAACTGTGAAAAACTGTGAAAAATAACAATGTTCTGCTTTCTCCATCATTCACGCTCAGTAAGTCTGACTTGAGATGAGCCTTTCATTCCTCTCAAAAGCTTCGTTTTACTTCAATGTTCCAATTGCCTACAACGCAAAACTGTCAACGGTGGCGTAAGAATAATATTCCACCACAGAGATTGAATTAATCAGTACTGAAATATTTGTTGATTAAATTCTCCTCCCAAAAGCCCTCACAAGGCTTACGATTCGAACGCCGAACCAAAGAGCTTCCTGAAATATCGCCATCAAAAATGCCCCCCGTACATCGCGCGAGATGAGTTAATTAAAACTCGGCAAGAATAATAGTGCTGTGCTCGGCGTGACACACAAAAGGAAAACATTTCTATTCACCGGAACCGTTGGTGGTGGGATAGAACCACCCCCCACTCACCACATTATGATGCACCGAGCCCGATCCGCTGCAATGAAAAGCAAACAAACGCTCTATCTGGTCGTGTTATCGTTCGACCGAAACCCGTCACACACAAACACACAGGTTCACTTTTTCCCAACCGATTCGACCAATTCGCACCCGGAAGCGAATCCGTCAGTGTATCCCGTCAGTCAGTCGGTCCCCGTCCGTCCCGGCCGTTACTTCGCTAACGTTCGTTTCGTTCGTTTTATTTCAAAGCAGCGTGAGAACGTCCCCTGGAGCGGACCGGCAGCTTCGCACAAACCCGTTATCATTTCCGGCGTGGCGTGATGCGATATCGGGAGGATGGGATCGATCGCGCGGTCGGCCAATCGCGTGCGATGAATGTCGTTAAGATAAAGTGCATATGATTAGAAGTGACAACAATATGTGCTCCACAGCGCGAGCTGGTAGCATCCGGCAGGGGGACGGCGGCCCGTGATGACCGGCCAGTGACAGTTGCCCTCGGGGTTGCATCAACTGCGCTGGTGTGATGTGCGGACGTCCGCGCCAGTGTTCGCATCAATCTCTAGCCCGGAACCCCCGGAGGCGCTGTTATTGTAATGCGAGTGGTCAATTTTACGATAATTATTATTGTGCACGCACTGCCCTGCCCGCCACTCGGCACGGCCAACCACCGGCCCGCCGCCTGTAGAGGCAAGGTTTCGCGTACCCACGGCTTCACGCTGCTGGCCGCTACCGCACCGTTCGATTTGATTCGATTCACAGCCAACCGCGGGGGAAAACATTTGTTTTATGCACGGTTGCTCTTGCTGCCGGCGCTCTACGCTGCGCTACGGTATGCAAAAACTCACACGCTCTCTCTCTCTCTCTTTCTCTATGTTGTCCAGAGGAAGCGGACGTTTTCCCGGTGGTTTGCTGCTTGGGTAAGGAAAATATATCATGTTTGTGCGGATATGAGAAACCAACATTATTGTACGGCAGGACGCTAAGAAAACAATTTCGCATCGAGTTTCTGTTTGTATAATATCTTTATTACTTACATAAGGCATGCCCAATCGGAGCAACAAAACAACTTTGTTATTGCTGATTCAACAACACTTCACACTAGCTGCAATCGCAATCGTTTTCCTGTTCGCCACTCGTGATTTTTATTGCAAACAGTCTTATCATTCCCACTCTCGAAAGCATCACAAACTAAAATATAACATTTGGATGGCGATGAGAGCGTTCGGGAAGCATCCGCTGCGTCTATGCATTTGCAAAACGAAACGTTGGCGTATAAGAACTTAGGACGACAAACAAAATAGTAAACGTAAATACCCATCAGTGGTTCCGGTTGCCAATAGATCTGCAATTGCTTATAGGAAACCTTAACCTTAAGCCATGCTGAAGCGGACTCAAGGTTGAGGTGGTAGGTTTCGGTGGAAGTTCCAGAATGGAAGTTCATAACTATGTCTCCGCGACCACCTCAAGGTGGAAGAGTCGATTTGTAGAAAGACAACAACTTCCCAAAACAACAAACTTCCCGTGAAAAGCAGAATGTAGAGGTTCGAAAGTTTACTGCGTTGACTGCTGCAAATATTCTGCGCCGTTACTAATGGCGTCGAGCACAACCCAGTAAAACAAGCTCTCGTCAGACAGATCAATTTCGAAGTACCACGAATTAAGACAAGAGGAGTTGATTCTGCGACGGCGACATTTTAAGACCGTCGTATAGGAACGCTATCAAGTATCTAGGTCGTGGTATTTCTTTAACCGAGTAACTAACTATCAAGTACCATATCTTCAAAAATTGCAACCAACAGTTCTGGAGCGCAATCTCCAGAACCAAAGTCACGTAGATGAATTGCGGTTCAGGCAAAAGTAAGTCCCAAAAGTGTAAAAAACCAAATTAAAACTTTGGGATAGCATACAAACGGCATGACATTCTAAACCAAACATCGACCTTTCGTTGAGTTAATGCCTTGAAGAGTGCAAATTGCACCTACCTAATGAAAATTGGAAAGTGTATATCGGTACACTTAGTGTATAAGTGTAGAAAATTCTACCATTATCAAATCCTCAGATCCAGAACAATACACAATTTATACATTTTTCTGCTATTTTCGGCAAAATTGAAGATTATCGTGAGCGTACCCATGAGGTAAAGTGGCGAAAACTCTAAAATAGCGCCGATGTCGAGCTTTATGCACGTTTGTGGAGGAATTATCATCGATAAGCTCTCTATTCTCGCAAAGCCTGTTCGGTGCTATGTTTACAGTATCTGGTCCTGGTACATGTAGTACAATCGACTCGACTCGATCGATCGACTGACAACGACTACATAAAACCTACCCATAAAAGCCTTTCGATGTCACAAGCACCAACCCTGACCAACACACAACTTAAACATTTAACACTGTATACACTGAATGCACTGTGTTGTTCGATCTGTAAAGTCATATGTATATCATGTGGATGGACCTGAGATCAAGAAGAACAAAACGTATGCAAAAAGGTTTACTAGATTTTGCTCGAAACTTGATGTACGCTTGTGAAGGATATATAATCGATAAGTTCTCCATTCTCACAAGTCTGTTCGGTGTTGCGTTTTCAGCGACTGACTCTTGTACAAGTGGACTGTAATTATCAATTCTTCAACAGTACAAACACCGATTACATACCACCAAGTACGTCAAAACGCAGCGATAGTGGTGGTGGAATATTCTTCAAAATCGGCAGAAAAAAAAATCGGTTGAGGCGTAGTACTCAACGTTATAGGAAAATGATGCGTAACGTTGCGACAATTTGTACATTGTGCACTGTTTACACTTAATACACTGTCTTAAACGTTCGGTAAAGTCGACGTTAATGGTGTATATAAGATAAAGTGGAGGTAACCCTACCATAAAAAAGCTATCTAACCACTATCCACTAGCAAAACTTAATGCATGCTTCTGGAGGATCTATCATCGATAAGTTCTCAATTCGCACAGGTCTGTTCGGTGTTATGTTTTCAATGGCTGATTCTAGTACAAGTAGGCTATAATCAACAAATTCTCAGCAGCTATCACAAACACCAATTACATACCTTCAAGTATGTCAAGATTTTAAATCTTGTAAAACACATGCATCAAAAAGGAACGAACGAATACATACTATCCTATCGTAATCATCCTTAAAGGCAGCGATAGTGGAGGAGGAATATTCTTCAAAATCGTTAGCAAATGGTTCGTTCGAAGCGTAGTATGCCTACATTTAGTTCAATTAATTTCATGAAGAGTACAACGTGTACTCAACGTTATTAGAAACTAATCCGATAACATGCCAGTATCTCAGGCTCCAACCCTGCACAACTTAATATACATTGTTCTCTGTTTACACTGTTTTACACACTAGCAAAACTTTATGTATGCTTGTGGAGGATCAATCCTCCACCAGGTTCACCATTGTTACAATCAAATTCCAAGTACTTCTTAATGTTCAAGTTGGTCTTAGTTTCAATCAATTTCCAAGTACCACGAATTAAGATAAGAGGAGTAGATTCGGCGACGGTGACATTTTGAGACCGTCGTATAGTAACGGGGAACGCTCGAACGCTGTCAAGTATCTAGATCATGATTATTTCTATAAACGAGTAACCAACTCTCAAGTAACATATCTTCAAGAATTGCAACCCACAGTTCTGAAGCGCAATCTCCAAACCAAAGTCACATATATTAATTGCAATTCAGATAATAGTAAGTCCCAAAAGCATAAAAAAATTTGGGATAGCATACAAAAGACACGACATTCTATACCGAACATCGAACTTTAGTTTGAGTTAATGCCTTGAAGAGCGCAAATTGCACCTACCTAATTGTTGACACGTCAAAACCGCTCCGGGGAAAATAGTATGAGTGTAGATAGGCGCGATGTATATGCGATAAGTAAAAATGCAATTGGAAAGTGTATATCGGAAAGTGTATATCGGTACACTTAGTGTATAAGTGTACAAAATTCTACCGTTATCAAGTTCTCAGACCCTGAACAATATACGATTTATACATTTGTCTGCTACTTTCGGCAAAATTGAAGATTATCGTAAGGGTGCCCATAAGTTAAAGCGACGGAAATGCTAAAATAGCACCGATGTCGAGCTTTATGCACGTTTGTGGAGGAGTTATCATTGATAAGCTCTCCATTCTCACAAACCGGTGTTGTATCGTCAGTAGATTGTAGCACAATCATCTAAAAACGTAGCGACAGTGGTGAAGGAATATTCTTCAACATTGTTCGCGGCGAATGGTTGCCACTGGCAAAGTGCATGTGCAATATACTACTATCACGAATACATTCGCTGCCCATCATATGGTAAGTTTGCCGTGTTTAACTATCAATACATGCAAACGCACAAATGCCTGGATGTCGACAGACTTGGCCCTTGATAATGGGTTCTAAATTATGCCGGTTAAGCATCGTTCCACTTCAAACATTTTACATTGTCCTGTCCTGAGTGCCATACACATCACGGCAGCAAGTCAGCCTTCCACTTGAAGGTGAACTACTTGAGTTAATTAGTTGTGTTTGCCTACTATTTCGGGCGCTCCCGTTTCCTGCCCTCGCCTCTCCTGGTGGATTCAACACTTTACGATGCACTTGTGCATATGCACAAAGCACCGTATACACGAATGGCACTAGAGATTCGATAGTTCGCTTTTATTCGATACGCTTAAAGCATCGAAATAAATTCCTACCATCAGATGAGTTTGTTATCACGTCTAGTTCAAGTTGGTAATAGTAATTGTAAAAAGTAAGAAAACAAATGGTTGAAAAATGAAAAAATATCGCCAGCAGGTTTCGACATAACAAAACAATTAGTTACCAGCCTGAGGTATAGGAAAAATTCGTTTGGCACCGGTTGCGGTAACAAAAACGAATTGTTTTGATATCATGCGAACCACCTCCTGTGATTACCCTCTCTATCACGCATTGCTGGTAAAGGCAATCTTTGGAATACGCTTCGACTCGTACAGCTTCAGAAACACGTTCAACGCCAGCTTGAGATTCCAGGACGACTCTTCCAGGCACCGCATCGACCACTGCGGGTTCAGTTGGGTCAGCTCTTTAAACACAATTAGCGCATTCTGCCGATCGTCACCATCGCACAGGGTAGTGGTGGTATCCTGTGGAACATATGGTCCAAAACGAAAGTCACCCACTGCGAGCCAAAAAATCGCCCTTGATTCTGCTACTCACCACTGCGCTCGCTGTCTTCTGTAGCTTTTCTTGCGCGCTATTCATACGATCATTGCCGTCGAGCGTCATGTTGTACAGGTGGAGCATATCGTTGTGGATTTTGTACTCGAGCGCCTCGTGGAAGAGATTCGTTCCCATGCCGCACGGTTGCAGGAGCCAGGTGCGCGTGAAGCCCATGTGGCGGCTCGAATCCTCCGGTGACTCGTCACTCTCGCGCAGCCGACCGTGCACGATGATCATAACGCGTTCCGCCGAATAGATCGGTACATCAATGCGGAACGAATGGAAATCGAACGTCATGCTCGGGTAGGACGTCAGCACGTACCCGATACGCTCGTTCCCTACGATCAGCGTGTTCGTCAGACGGTCCCGGTTAAGAAGAACGTTGCGACTGTGCTGCATGTAGCTAGCTTGCCGCTGCTGCTGCACGTTCAGCTCTGTCCCGGTACAAGCCATCTCGAACTCGCACGTCATGGAGAACTGTGCCTTCGCATGGTACAGATCCTGCAGTTCGCCCCGCCGGAACGAATCGAACAGCGAAAAGTAGTGTTTCACGAACGATTCGGCAAACTTGTACGCTTCCGGTGTGCAGAGGTAGTTCTGGCTGTGGATGAAATTGCCCCACAACGTTTGCCCATCGAGTTGCTGTAGCAGCGCGAAGTACTGCTTCACCTTACGCACGTACTCGACGGGCGAACGCACCGTACCGCACAGTGGGTTATTATCTAAGAACACTTCGTTGATATTGTTGAACGGAATTCCGTTGAGATCGCTGATATTGGCAAGCTAGGAGACGAGAAAAGTAGATACACAATTGTGCAATCAATAACGTAACGTGTTGTAATATTTAAAAAAAACGAATGTTATGCGTATAAGAATATCTGTATCATAATTTATAATCGCACCGTTATTTAATGTGCATGCGTGCAATATTTTACTTTTTTGTTGTAACAAATGAAGCTAAACAGCAATATATTTGGAACCTATCAATAATAAAGAATAGCAATAATACAAATCATATTAATATTTATAAACATATTAACAACAAGATAGAGAAAAAAAAACAAATGAAATAATTGTTAACACGAATACGAAGTCGACCGAGCCAGACTCTACTGTGGATAGTCGAGATTCTGCTATGAAATCACACTTTTGCCCATCGCGAAATATTTCATCCACCGTGAAATATTTCACAGGATAAATTTCAAACACGTTTTGCACTAAATTGAACATGAACATCGAGAATAGTTTGTACTTACCGAATTGTAACGCAAATCCAGCGACACAAGCTTATGAAACTTATCCAGAGTTGCCAACGCCACGCAATTCTGAAGCCCGTTGTGACGCAGACGTAACACCAGACAGTTGTTACCGTACTTCTGGGCCGCAAGCTTCATCATGTAGCCGAGCGTGTACGGGGACCGGGCACAAAAGTCGACAGATTGACACTCGTTCAGCTCTGGCTGCATCGACGACAGATCTAGGCAGCCCAGCTCGAAGCGCTTCGTGACGAACTGTTCCAACTTCTTCAATGGCAAAACGTCTTTATCGCTCGCCTCGGCAACGTTCATCGCGAGCGTTAGCTTTAGCACGGCGTGCGCCGACGGAATCGACAACTTTAGTTTTTGTTTCACCAAAAACAGCAGCGCCTCGAAGCTACCTTGGACGAGAAATTCGTCCCACTTCGAGTAGGTTTTGTAGTAGCAGGGAAAAAACGCATACTTGCCGACCAGATTGAACAGTGCGTCAAGGATGTCCTGCTTACCACACACACCATTGTGATGGACCGTTACCAAATGCCAGTGCGGCGTGATTTGGTACTTCTGGAATGCGGTCGGATTCATATCAGCTTCCGTAATCAGCGTACCGTCCGATGTTATGTCTATCTCTTCTTCCTCTTCGCCATGCTGCTGGTACGCTGTCGCCGTGCCGGAATGTTGCAAAATACAATCCTACAAAGAGAAGGGAATGTAATTGAATAAATTACTATCAACATCTTCAACACACGTCCATCCGCAAAACATTCAACATACCAGTTTCAGTAGATTGGGGAGGATTTTGAAAACATTCTCCTCAAAACTTTGCGATTTGACTACATCGTTGTCCGCCAATAACAGTTCCTTTAGCGGTAATTTGTGTAGGGATCTCAGGAGAGACGTGTGTTTAATGGAATTGCCACGCAGATCTAGGGATGTCAGCTTGGTGTCCTTCAAGGCAGCCAGCAGTTGCAAGTGGCTGATTTCATTGTTCGATAGCCGCAACGTGTTGATGCACGAGTTAGTACTCATTACCTGGGACACCGCCGAACAGAGCACCTCTAGCTGGGCCCGATTGCCGAGGCAGATGCACAGCTCTTGCAGATAGGCATGGCCCCCGAAGCTATCCAGATTCAGCATGTTGGAACTGCCGTACTGCACGGCATTGTCACTCCGTTCCTGCACGGCCTTCGCGATGGTCTGGCGCGGGAATAACTGTCCGTTGTGAAATACTGCCGCACCGAGCCGCACGCTTAACGGCAGATCTCCATGTTTGCCGTGCAGCTTCAATCCATCGTCGAACAGCTTCACCAGCATCTGACTGCACATCCGCAGCAGAAAGAAGTCAACGTTGACGTGACGCCGGTATGCCACGGGAAAGCAATCGCACAACTGAAATTTGTTGAACAGCAAGTCCAAAATCTGCTGCTTGCTATACTTGGTATCATGGTGTATGATGACCTGATGCCACACGTCAGCACGGTTCAACAGCGAACGATCGAAGGACAGATTAGACGCGTTGTACAGCGGGTTCGCCAGCTTCGGTTCGAGAACGATCGCCGACTCGCCAGTCCGCATCACCAGCGTCTGCCGCAGCATGCCGTGAACGTTGTAGAACGAGTTTTCGTCGTGCTCTTGTGTCGCTGGCTGATCCCTGGCGGAGGTGGTGGCAGCGGCGCTTGCTGATAAGGCTTGGGATCGTCTCTCTTGGTCTTTCTTGTGCATCTCCTGCAACATCGCTTGAATGTCAGCGTCCTCTTGATCCATGCTCGAGTCGCCGCATTTCGGCTCCTCCTTAATCAACAGCGATTCTTCTTTTTCCATTTTCGGAAGCCACACAATCTAACCGCAAGCCGGACTTGAACAACAGCGAGCGTTCCTGTGTACGTGTGGAATTTTTACAATCAAAACGACGCTACTCTGGCAGGGATTATCAAGCTTCAAGCTGAAAATGAATATGCCGAATGCGACACAAAGCAACGATGGTGCCGGTCATTTGTTTATCTAAATTATTGATATTACATGCGGACTTACGCACAGTGTACATGATATTATAACACGTTGTTTTTCAGAAAATGGCAAACTTCGCAAAAACGAACGGAGCGCGGTGCGGAAAAAATAAGAGCAGTAATAAACAATAGAAAAAAGCAAATAGTAAACGGCAGCCACAACGTTTGTTGACAGCTGGGAAAGTTATTGACAGCAGTTCCGCAAGCGCACCATGCGGCCACAATTGGAAGTTTGCGCTTATGTCACGAACCGCGGGTTGTTTACCTTTTTACGATCAATAACAAGAATTACACCGACGAGCAAGTTTTGAGATCCGAAAATTATTGGCCACATAAATTGTGAAACAAACCGGGTGAAATGATACTCCTGAAGCTATCGAGGAGTGCTCTTGCCTCCTGTGCAAGAAATCGTCCAATTTCAACGTCGACTTGCATCTGGAACGCGGTGAAAACTATACAGGAAGTAATTGATCCGTATGCGAAAATTCACATCAACTGTTCGTACAATCTTAAAATTGTACCTTACGACCTGCTCGACTGCCCGGACTCCAACATCCTCAAAGCGACGGTAAAGCAGGACACCGATGTGGACAGTTTTGCAGTGCAAATTTCAGATAAAACCGTCACCATCACGAACGATCCAAGTGCCGGTGGCGCGGAATGTATCCTAGAAATTCCTATCAAGGCCGACCTGCGGATCCACAACCAGGGCAACACCTCGCTGGCGGATCTGTACAGCGACGAAATAGAAATCGTCGGGAGCGGAAACATCGAGACGAAAAGCCTCCGTTCGACGAGCATTAAACTCTGCAGCACCGCCGGCAATATTGCCTGCCGGGGAATAACGCTGGCGCAGAGCGTGGTCGCAACAACTTCCGGCGGGGGGAACATTTTCCTGGACAAACTGCAGGGCGGTTCGATCAGTGCGAGCACGGAAGCGGGAAACATTTCGGTCAATGCAAGCTACTCCAATCAAAGCATTTTCCAATCGAGGGAAGGTGATTTGGAGTTGAAAAGCATCCACAAGGATTGCACCGTGCGTACGTCCGGTGGGAAAAACCTTGTCATGAGTATGTAGTCTACAAAACCAACAAATGATAGCACTGCATTGTAAACATAATAACCTTCTCTTTTCACAGATGGTTTCTACGGTACACTAAACGCCGATGTCGGGAGCGAAAACGTAACGCTCCAGCTGTCGGAAATGGTGGGTAACAGCACCATAAGAGCGTCATCGACCAAGAAACTACATCTGAACCTTGCCGAGACTGTATACGAAACATCGTGCGTCATCGTACGATCTGCGAGCATCGAGTTCGACAGTACGATGGACGATAAGGCTCATCAACGGGATGATAGCAGCAGCAAACTCGGCAAAATCGACGCTGAAAACACGCTGCACGTCGAAACAGCTGGATCGGTGGTGGTTCGAAAAATGTCCTGGGCAGACAGTTTTACCTTCGGTGGCAAGGGTCAGATGCAACAGTAAATTTGCATTCGTTGTAGAGATCGTTACCACTAAGCATTTGAGCAAAAATATAATGTTTCCAGATATTTATTACCAAGAAACACGTATGTGGGATTATTCTCATATATCACTAGCGCTTGCTTCGTTGTTGATTTAGTATGCTACCACATTCTCAGTAAATAATATTGTTGCACTAGTTGCCAGCTGCAATGCTTATCCTAATGAAACGCTATAAAAAACTTTTTCAATCCCATCGAAAACTATAATTAGTTCCAGATGTTGCCCCTCCTTCATACAAAAGTGATCCGCTTCGCGTGCACTGTTTCTAAAATTGTTCTAACAACCGTGCAATTTTCTCATTTGCCCGCACTATACATCGGTATTAGCGAACCCGTAATGGCACGTTCTGTCTCACCAGTACCGTGGAAGACCGTTCGTATCGAAGAAATCCTCTCCACACAGGTCGGTGCTGCACTCGAATGCGCCGGCACGGCCACATTTGCATACGTTGCAGGAGCGATGAAAAACTCTTCCTTCCGGGCACGGGCGACTTCCGTTCCGCTGCTGCCGTTCGATCGCATTCAGTAGGTCAAGGTTGTGGGAACAGAGACGGTGCGGTGAGTCTCCGATGGTAAGACAGTTGATGAAACTCCCGCCCGCACCCATCGTGCGCCGGAAACGACGCTGCTGTTCATCGGCACGTGGCGGTTGCGCTGCAGAAGTATTGTTGAGAGATACGCGTTCGAATGCATTGTTACAATTGCGAATGAAGCATTCTTACCGCATGTAAGGGTGAGATATAGTGCAACCGTTCCAACGATGATTATGGAGAACTTCATCCTGTCCATCAAGGAGAACGTGTAGCTACAAACTAAAGACGGTCAGGCCTAGGGAAGGCTTGATAAGGACTTATGCGGGATGACTTTCTAGGCTACCATAATTGGCACACGCAATCAATTGTCCTTGAGTGAACGCGTTAGCCTTTTATTCCAAGCTGGCCATAAGTTGATTGAAATCATATTGAATGCATAAATATGATTGCCATACAATTAAATAAGCGTCGCAACAACCAAATATACGTCGTAATGTGCAACATGTTGGGCGCTTATTCCATTTGATACAATCTCACCCCAACCGAACGATTGTCGGTTGTAGCAAAGGACTGTGTTAAAATTGCCAATAAGATACATTTTTATTACCAACCGAAATCCTACTGCTTATGCGACCGCATAACCGGGGGTGCCTCGCACAAAACGCAGCGCGGCAATGCAACACGTTGCTCAAAATTAATTCCACCCCTTTTTTATCGCTAAACGTTCGCAGAGTCAGCGCCTGTCGGGTGGATACGATTTTCGTTCCGTTTTCGGTTCCATCTTTGGCCTGTCACTACAGCAGAATCAAACCAGTGGGCAATATCTTCCACCCGTGCCTGAAAGTCAATGCGAAATGAGAAAACGACATGGACGTTCTATTGGGGATTGCAGATATATATACAAAAAAAAAACTCGGCAAACCGCCTGCTCCTAATGACAATGAGGCGATGCTACGGGGCATTAGGAGCAGTAGCAACAGACCACACGGAGGTTGGAAGCAGTTCAATCTCTAACACATAATGATGTAAACTATGGAAAAATGTGTTACATAGAAATGGAATTAAAATACGATTAATATGTTGTTAGCAATGAAATCAAGGAAAGCTATAACCGATATCCAGACAGCAACAGACAGCCAAGTAGCAACAGACAGCCAAGTATTTTTCTTCAGAAAATGTGTTAACCGTTCCATTAAACAGCAATAATACAAAGAAGCTGATAAATTGTATTGCATTTTCTTACCGTCTTTCGTCCACCGAAGATAGCATTTTACCAATTCTATGAATTCAGTCAAAACATTTTACACGCAGTTTTCATCAGGTTTCATGCAGTTAAATCGAGTCAACCAGCAACCTTTGTCGTTTATTCTTATAATTAAAACTGATAGAACATATATTACAATACTTAAATAGCTTAACCCAACCACAGTAACAAATGAACGAAAAATACACACGCACCCTGAGGATTTTGGCTTCCTATCAATATAATAACTAAACGGGTAACCTAGCAAAGACGAACAGAAATGTAACTACGGTAAATAACGGAAAATTACAACAAATCTCCTCCTGTTTCTACTGTAACCGCATAAAGTCAATCGCGCCAGGATTGAACGTGAGCAGAGAATATACAATGAACGTCGGATCTTCACAAGTCTTATTTACAAACGGGAACCCACAGTATCATTAACAAGGCACTCGAAGAGACACGACCACTAGTATTTTTCCGCTTTCGTCTGAACTAAAAATTATAGTCCTTCTGAAGTTCCTCCATCGTACACGAGTCTAAATTTGCCGCAAGCGCCTTTGTCAGCATAATATAATCGTTCGACACCACGACGACCGGCACGTCGATGACGGTCTGTACCTGCAGTGCACAGTTTATGATGGAATCATCCGGCGACAAAATCGGTATCAGCTCCACCGTATCGTCCCACGGGTGTTGCCCTTTCATCCGGGCGTCCCTGGCACGCAGCATCCGGTGCAGGAGCTTCACCACGGGCATTATGCTCGACGCCAGCTGTGGTTTCTTGTGTTTCACTGTGTCGAGCTCGTGCTGCACCTTGTACGGCACAACCAAAATCGGCTGACGTTCTGCAAATGGCAATCGAGAAAATGAATGTTAGATCAATCGGTACAGGATCAATAATATCGCACAACTGCCGCTTACCTACGTATTTTTTCGTTAGGAAACTTTCGAAATCCATATAGTGTTCGATAAACACGCTGGTATCGATGACACAGAAGAAGTAGTTAGAAAACGCCGCCAGCCCATTTTGGTAATTCGTTTTTAGCTTTTGTGAATCGTGCTTAGATTCCTCGTTCTTCGATTTTGGTTCCGCGCTCTTTTCGGGGGTTGGCGGTACAGGTAGTTTGGCACTGTCTTTTGCTGCTTCGGTTTGCTTTACCTCCAGATAATTGTCACACTCCATAGTGTCTGTCTCGTTCCGCACCGGGGACGACGGTGCTGTTTTGGGACTGTTCATTTCCACATCGTCAACATCCATCTCTTGGTTGTCTTCAAGATTTTCCGGCAGAGTGGGCACAGCGGGAACAGTGGGAATCGTGGAAACAGCGGAAACGGCTGGTATGGCGGAGGCAGAACGAACAACATCGGAAAGAACTAAAGTTGACTTCTCGGCCGGAGCACTTTTCCGTTCCGGTGGACATTTGACCGGTTTGCTCGTGGAGGCTTCGGCCTTCTGTTGCTCTTCGACCTCTTTCTGGAGAGCGGCCCGTAAGTTGTCCAATCTCGCTTGTGCCGATCCAGGGCGTGCCCCGTACAGTTCGTTCCGCCACGATACCGGCAAACCCTTATCCTTTTTGCTTTTTGCTTTCACTATGGTCGAAAGGGTTTTTTCCACCTTGATCGACGAGCTGGCAACGGGCATTTTGTTGGGCGCACTGTACCGCCGTGAGCTGCTGGACGCTTTTGGTTGCTTTATGGCGGAAGGAGTAATCGGTTTAGGTGCGATCAACGGAGCGCTCAGTCGCTTCGCTACCGGCGAAATAGGTGTTAGCACGGATGGCTTTGAAGCTGTTGCTGAAGCAGCATTTGCAGGCGGAACCGATGTTGATGTATTTGACGCTACCATTATTTTACTTTCAACCGATGGTGGTTTGTCTCGTGAAACGGCAGTGATGGTCCGCTTGGAACTCATTCTTTTCCTCTATATTCTGGTAGAAATGCTTCCGACGCTTGCTAACTTGGTTGTTCGTAGTTGCAAAAGATGTTAATCTGAAAGTGAACCACAAAAAACAGTTACAGTGCAACTTGAACACATTGGAAATAAATTTAATGTAACCTTTTGAAATACACCAACCTGCATGGTTTTAGCTTCCGTTGGGTCCAGAATCCAGGATGGAATTGAGCTTTTTGCACATGCGAACTAGTGAGCTGATTTCAGAATTCAAAAAACGACCAAATTTGCCGTAATCCAAAGTTTTCTTCGAATGCAATGTACCAACGGTCATCTGGAAGATTTAACTGAAGCACTTTCGTTAATTATTGCTCCAAATCTCCATAGTTTAGCCACAAAATTGCGACGGAATCTCGCACAACTATTTGTACACGAACAAAACTGACGAAAATGTAAACAAAGCGATGTCAAATGGCGCGCACCTGTTCGCGCGTTTATGACTGGTGGACCGAATTCTTCAAAACCATTGCCAGACTAGCGATTTGCGCACGATTATATTCCAACCGATTTTTGGAGTCGT
Source organism: Anopheles dirus (assembly GCA_000349145.1). NCBI lineage: Eukaryota > Metazoa > Arthropoda > Insecta > Diptera > Culicidae > Anopheles > Anopheles dirus. The sequence continues at coordinate 199,657 of KB672713.1, read as the reverse complement.
TTTTGAAAATTTTGTCAGTTTATTGCTTTTTATACAACATCAAGTAAAGCCAACATGATTTCTTTTCATCACAAAATGGCGACGGGTTCTTCAAATTATAAATATTGTTTAAAATAAAGCAAATTGGCTGGAAAATATTTAAAACATTTTGTGAAAAAACAAATTCAAGTATTTTCTAGTTCCATTTGGCATCCATGAGGCAACCGTCTCACACCATCACTTCTTTACGGCAATATGGAGCACGGATTACAACCAATTTTGTCTGCAAATGACACAGCAAGCTATTTACTGCCAACACCAAACCTCAAATAGCACACGAACAGCTACTAATCAGTTAGTTGCACACATGTGGCGCACGTGGTAGGGCATGCAAACCACACTACCATAGCCACCCCAAACCAGGCGTACAGAAACAGGGCTAAGATTCTGCATATCATTCTCGCACCCCCACTCGCAATTGTGACTGCCAAAGCGAGAAACCAACCAATGGGAGGGGCAGGTTTTAACGAAGTTCCACCTCTCTACCATCTTCAAAAGCGAACCCATTGAAAAAGTTAATCCACTTTCAATGGCGTTTCAGTGGGAGCTCTGCCCTTCCAGGTAGGAACGAGGAAAGCCCTCGGTACCATAGTCGTCATATCTGCCGGCATTTAGTTGCTAACGATAAAGCTTTTCCTCACCTCACCCTTCCGGCGATCAACACGTTATACTTTTATTATTCACTTGCAGCTGGATTTTGAAGGTGTTCTGGTTTGCTTCCCTTCGACATCCTCTGTACCTGTACCTCGCGTACCTTTCCGGGCTCTAATCCTTTTCATTCGACTCCACACTCGCTGTTCGTAGCGTGTTCGCAGCTGCCTTTTGTTCCGCATGACTTGCGGTTAGCGTTTCCCACCGGCCCAAGCACTGCAGAGAACCTACCACAATCGCTCGGATCAGCCTAGCCACGACACATGGCGATGAATATTTAGAATAAATTCACCCTCTCCTGCATGTACGATTCTCGAGATGTGCATGCAGCTAATGTGCATTAAGATTCAGGAGCACATTCAACACACTCTTGTGGAAAAGTCGTCCAGGACGCCGTATGCAGCTGAAGTGGGGCCCATGCTCGTGTGATTGCAATGCACACTACGAAAGATTTGTGCTAAAGGAATTTATAAATAGTTCATTGTTGAGCCAATGAACGTTTTGTGGAGGGCGTGCTGGAAAATGCAAGCACCTACGTGATTGCGAGCCTACTAAGCCATTTTATATCACCCTTGCATGCCCTTGTCCGGGAATACATTTCTAGGGATTTAGAAATTCTTTGGAGTCAGGGATTGAAATTTGACTATATTTATTGTGCTGTTGTGGTGCATAAACAAATATTTCTTACGTTCTTTTTCTTGGATCTGTTTCCAGTTTCAAAAATTATTCTCAAAACAAAAAAATACTTCTAAAACGAAACAGGCAGTGCAGCCTTACGACTCCATTAGCTTTTTATACTCATCCGGCTGGCTCCAAGTATGCCACCATTCTGTTTGCTTCCCACACCCAAAAACCAACTCTAACAAGACAAACTATAGAAAGCATACTTTTTTTTGTCGACCGTCGAGGCTACGCTTTCCAGGCTGATGAATCCACTTCAACAACAGTCGTAACATTTCTATTAGCAATTGAACGAACCGGCAAAAAAAGGTCCACCGCGGAGTGTGGCGCTCCTTTCGTCTGGCGAAAGCTTACGGTGGCGAAAGCAGTAGGACATAAACAACTGAGCCAAATGCTGAATAGAAATGCTGCCGTGCCCTGAACCAGCGCGTGCTTTCAAATTGGATGAAGTGTTTGCAATTTATCATTGCTCCGGCACGGGCACCTTAGTGTTTGTTGTTGTTTGACCTTCTCCAGCAGCCGCACTTGTACGTGAGCGCTTGGAAAATGTGCCAAATGTTATATAACAGATAGCAACTAATAAAAGCTAAATTAGCAAATGAAAGTCTACGCGTACGAAAGCGATCGTTTCGGCTTCATTTCAAACACGTAAAAAGGCCAACTTGTCTTATCTTCTCACACCGTGTAGTTCATCTTCTTACTTCCAGAAGTCGTTAGCATTGGTGATTTGCTACCGTCTTGAGCACATTTCCTCCCTTTTGCGTTCGCCGTTTTCTTTGGAAACGTGTCCTATCTCGTTACAATTTTCCCGTCACCGTCTCTGTTCGAGACTTCTTCATCTTGCTCTTCTTCTCCATTCAAACCGACGACATTTGACCTCCAATCGGAAATCCATTCTACGACGGTTTCAACGGCTTTTGGACAGGGTTTTCGCCAGTTCCGGTTCGTTGTGTGTGTGTGTGTGTGTGTGTGTGTGTGTGTGTGTGTGTGTGTGTGTGTGTGTGTGTGGCTCGCTGGTTTTCCCGCACTAAATTTCGTTTTCCTTGCCGCGTGTCAGCCTTGCCCAGGGGCGGAAGTGTCTGGACACAATGAAGACGTATTTTTTTATTTCTAAATACGAACCCAATACATACAAAAATACACACATACGCACAAACAGCTGCTACACAAAAAAAGGAACAAAGACAAAATGGGCAGTGACCTACAATTCCCACCCACTGAAAAGTTCTACGGCCAAAGAACTTAGTTCCTCGATCGGACTCGCTTCTGGCAAAAGCTCGTACGCCCATCCTCCGTGGGGCAGGGCGTGCAGTAAATTGTAACGATTATTTTATCGCCACCGAAACCGTACACTACCGCTGATTGTGCTCCATTTGGTGTAAATTTTTCATTACCCCATCGGTGCGGGGAGGCGTGCAGAACAAAGCGAAACCGAACCGGGACGGGAAGCCAACGCGGGCGCGGAGCACAGCTGGGAAACTTTTCCCAACAACGCGCTAGCGAAAGCTTTCGCTTGCAGAATTTTTACCCTGAAAGGAAAGTTAAATTGTACAGTTTTCTCACGGCAAACCCACGTCGCGGTGGGTCTCATTATCCTGTGCCGCTCGCTCGGCTACCGTTTCGTGCGCCCATCTTTGCTTCCACCAGCGACTGGCACCACAGTTTACGATTATGAGACGCTGCTCGTACGCGTATGGTGGGGAGGATTAATTTCGACTGGAATGGAGCGCTGGCCCCCGCCTGGGTGGTGGGTAATGTGCTTGACATGTTGTAAAAAAAAACTTCCCCAATGAATCCCGTCAACAACACTTCCGTGAAATTGTATGATCAAAAGTAACGAGCGTTGTGTAGGGTTGAATTCGAAACGGTTGGTTGGGGGTGCTTTTAACATCGCGGTACTACGGTTTCCTTAAAAAAAAACGCCTCGTTAAAGTAACCGAAAACAATCATCAGCCGACGGCGGGGCGAAAGATATGCTTGTGCTGTGATTTTCTCTCTCTCTCTCTCTCTCTCTCTCTCTCTCTCTTTCTCTCTCTCTCGCCATCTTAAGATTCTCTTCGCGTTAAAGTTTTGCACCGGGCTCTCCTCTTCGCCCTTGCCCTGCCTGAGATTCGTTCGTGTATGTTTACTTTTCCCGACAGCGTACATGGTGCGAAACTGCAAGTGCTACACCATCATTAATCAACATGCTTGAACAGCTCTCAAAAGGGAACCGAGTATCTCAGGCGTGAACTGAAAGGACCGGTCCAGTGCTGTGGCACACATTGACGGCCCTAGCGAGGGCTCGGGATAAACTATTCTCGTAAACTATGATTCCATGTCCATCAAACGGAACATTTGAGAAACATGTTTTATATTAGTATTCCTACTTGCAAACATTCGGTTTCTAGACACTACTTTTACTCATCAAAATTACAAAACCAACTTTTCACCTAATTTTCGATGCGAGAATATTATTTTGTATTTACTAAGATAATATACATATACAGATAGAGAATGCGTTATCTAATCTTATCATTTTTTTATGGTTATTTTTCCTTAAAGAATTAATAAACGAGTGTAGAGTAAAGCGCATAAAGTACCAGGCGTCTCCATGATACCCATAGTTGTTGTTGAATGATTAGAGAGGCTTTGACCTAAACGGTCTTTCGCCTCTTCATGATACCCATAGTGAATCGTTGTGATTCAAAAATATCATAATGTAATTGTTTAACCGCTGTATGAATCCCAAATGTAAGACATTCCTCTGTGTTGATCGGAAAATAGGAATGTAAACAACTTTATACAAAAATATAGCAAAATTTATCGTATGGAGACGCCTAGCCTGCTTTGTTACAAGCTTGACTCTTTGTTAGGGTTTGTATGAAGCCTTGATTTGTTCACAAAGTTTTTTCGCAAGTTGCACCATCAACTACTTGCCCACTGTGCAACGTGAAACTCAAAGTCTCAAAGCATCTGCTCGAAGGAATCACATAACGCCGTGGAATACAATCTCCAATTTAGCAAATTGTCAATCCGTCCACCGGTTCCTTACGAACGTGTGTGCGGGCAGGACACACGAAAATGCCGCCTCCCATAGCTTTCCGCTCGTCGGCTAGCTCCCTACGGTTACAAACGATCGACGAAAGCAGCGAGGTCAGCGAAACAAAACCAAACTCGTCCATAGAGATGGACCGAACCAAAAAAAGCACACACACACACACATTCAGCACACAACAAATAAATAAATCACTTTTCTGAGCGGGAAAGGGTAAAACGAGATTCACCAGGATCCGAGTCCCCGAGTCCCGTCCATCATCCTAATCTCGTTCATCTCACTCACGCAGGCTCACGCAGAGGGTGAGATGAGATGCGCTACTTATCTCACCGTGTGTATCTCACCGTGGGGCGACCGAAATCCGTCACGGCACCCTTGGACGTTGATCAAAACATCGCCCAGTTTCATTAAAACCCCGTTCCGATGATGATGGGGTAGCTTCTCTTTGCGTGCGTTTCTTCTGTGTATTGGTGCACACGGGAAGCGAGAGCGAAAGAGAGCGAGTTAGCCGATAAATGCTGAAGGCAGGAAACGAAAATCGTCCATTATGATAACGCTTTCCATCCGATCAGGTGGCGAAGCCAAAATGGCTGAGAGAGTTGCCCGCGCCCCTGTGCGTGTGTTGGTGTGGCTGTCTCTGCGCCCGTTTTCGCTCTCATTCTCGATCTCTCTTCTCTCTCTTTCTATTTTTCTTTCACCTAATCACGCTCAGCGAAATTATCACGTGGAAAACGTGATTTTACCTTTGTCCAGTGCCGGAGAAAGAGACAGAGCGGGTCGAAGACGAACAAAAAAAAAAACAACGCGGAGAGAAAAACGTTTTCACAACAGCTCTCACTGAGTTGCTGAGAGCTGTCCCGTCGGCTCCATCAAGTGGTGGCAGGTCCGTGTGCTGGTCCTTCGCGCGTTTAGGCTCAGTTTCAGGATCGACGCTGGTAGGATCGCCGACCCGTAGGTCGCCCAAGGTGGATTTCGCCTCCCCCTATTCGGCTCGCCCATCTCTCGTCGCTTGTGGTGTAGTGCGTAGCGTTGTGAGAAGTGGAAGCTGGAAGACGGTGAAAGGCTCACAGTGAAAGAAAACCTCCCTCCAAAACAAAGGCGAACGTCTCGAGCTGAAGGTAAAAGGCGTGAAGGTAAAACGAATCGAAAAGTGTCGAAAAGGTTAGCCTGTCCGCAGCAACGGTCCGGATTTTGCACGCAAACAACAGGCGTGGCGGATGGCACCAACGGCCACCACGTTCCAACGGATAAAAAAGCGACCCCAAATGTGCATGTGCACGGTGTGCTTGTGAGTGAGCGAGTGTGCATCGTTTGATTACACCACCAGCTTATCGGGCCCGTTTCGATACGCTGCCTGTCGGTCGAAGGAAAACTCGTTCGAGCGTAAAGCGCGCGTCGAAGTGCACGGAAAATTCCCACCGTGTCCACCACAAAGGTGTGTGCGTGTGTGCACGTTACCGTCCCCGACGAGTGGACGGTCGAATCCGATAAGGTTGCTGCTGCCAGGTGTGACGAAGTGGAACATACACGATAGTGCGTTGGGTGTGTAGCGTGAAAATTGTAATCTGACATCAGCTCGCTGAAGAACGTTACCGGGAGAGGCATTGACAGCTGGAAAGAGGTTGAACGCGCTTTCTTTCACCCGAAAGGAAGGCTCTAGTCTTGCCAGCAAAAAGAATGCGCCAGCGAAGTGCTTTTAAGTCACCTAAATAATGCACACGGTTATCCCATCTGGATGCTCTCCTTTCATCTGTTCAAACCCAAATTGTGTTCTAGCTTCGAGTCAGCTTAGCTTTTCCATCCAAACCATCCAAACACACACACATACACATAGGCATCATTGGCACACTAACCCTCCGCATGTCTGCTCAACTTTGTCCCACATATAAGGGAAGCTCTCCCACTTGCCACGTTCTCGCCCAGCTCCTTAAAGACGTGCCTAGGGGGAAGATACCTAGGGGGGAGGGGGGGGCACAAATTAAACCGTCTCGTGTGAATACGACCATCGTTGGCTTATCGGCATATCGTTTGGGTTATGAAGAGCCACATTACACACGATAAGATACCTCCGGTTCCGGTCGGTTCCTTACCAACGGCAGAGTGGTAAGTGAAAAACTCGCATCATAACGAGATGGCGGTGGATACACAATGTAAAGGCACACTCGCCTCGCTTTGGTGCCACACGAGGGTTCATCTCTCGAGCGCGCCTTACTCTTACTCTAGCACTCCCAAACGAAAAGCTTCATTAGTAGGCGCTCCGAAAGAACACCGAAAAAACGGCGTGAAGTGAAGCGGTGTGAACGACTACGTACGGCTTGTGGGTGGGAAAGTGGGAACATCATACCCAACTGAAAGTTCCCCCCACGTGAAACGGTTGAGCCGTGCACAGGGATGGTGGAATAATTTTCAAAAGTAAAGCGTGTGAAGCTCGTGACGTGGTGTGGCTCTTCCAACGTGAATCAGGGCGCCAGAAGCGCCATCTTTCCGTTAACGGTTAACGAATGTCTGCCCCATTTTGTAACCACATTGCTAGTGCTCGACCTTACTTTAGTGCTTCTACCTTACTTTAGTGCTTAGTGTGTGTGTGTGTTATCGAGCGAGTGTGTTAGCGCGTTGGAAAACAGGGTGGAACAGTTGCAGGATCCAGGATCGCCAGGCGGGTCGTCGGTTCATCGGCTGCCGATAAGCACAGGTAAGTTCCGCGACCCCCGGAAGCCGTAGTTAACCTCCATTTCATTTCGTTCTGCTCGCCAAAACCAGGCGCAGGTGATGCCCCCCCCCCCCACCCCCTGCGATGATGAACTCAGTCATTTCAAGGATGCACCGAAGGTCTGTCCCGTGTGCGATTCCATAGCTCCTGTCTATAAATAGACGCCGTTTTGTGCGACTGTATGTGTGCCTTTGTGTGTGACTGTTGTGTTGTGCGGTTGTATGGGTGTGAGAGAATGGCTCACCGTAGACTACCTGTAGACTGCTGCGTGCCGGGTTTTTTTTTCTCGCAACAACAGAAAAACGCTGCTGTTGCCACACGTAATTTCAATCTTTATGCACTTCCACACCCAGCGCTCGCCCCCAACGCCGAATGGTGGCTGATTGGTGGCTTAATCCCCCGTACACGTTACATCGTTACGGTTCGCTCGGTTCACCGTCGCGCGGATTTTTACAAGCCACCTCCCGCGGCCGACACGGGCGCAAGGCACAAGGCGCAAGCCACTGGAAGCAATCATAGCTCAAGTGTAGATTTTTATCCATTTTATGACCCACCCACGACGGGCGCGCGGGGAGTTCGCGTATCGCGCTTCCTTCCCATTTCCGAACGTTCGCTAATGGAGAAGAATAAGAAGAAGAAGGGGACGTGCCAACCCAGAGCGAACCGCTCTCACCGACCAGTACGAGCGGCGCACGGGCCACTCTCTGGCACGCACCACGGGATCGGGAACGGCAATCATCGTCGTTGTCGTGCCGTCGACTGCGCTCTGCCCCATTACGACGATGTTGGTAACGGCGGGCGATGTTCGACAGTTTTCCTCCCGGCCGCGCGACCCCGGAGAGCGCGCGCGAAGGATGCGCCTGATTTTGCACACCAACCAGCCACCCAGCCAGCCAGCCAGCAGGGCGAGCGCCTGTGTATTGGTACCGTACCATCACCATCGCAGCAAGACGTTCGTGCCGCTCGTGGTGCGTGGTATTGGTGTCGTCCCGTTATCAGTTGATCCACCCACATCCCAGTCCCGGGGTGGTTTACTCTCGCTCTCACGCTGTCCGTGTGCGTGTGTGTGCGAGTGTTTCACGGGCGAAAGGAAAGCATCTTCGGGCGAAGTAACCTTCTCCGCGTCAGTAACGTCCCGTACGGGAGGAAACACATGGCCCAGAGGGTGGATGAAAACGAGAAGAATTGCCTCACTTTACACCAGGCACATCGATCGGGGCAAATTTTGAGCCGATGGAACTGTATTCACCAGGCACCGGACGCTTCGCGCCCATCGCTGTGTCCGGTGTGGGCTCGTCATCATCATCAGCAGCAGCAGCATCGCGACGCAATAACGCGCTGGACGCTGGACCGTGCGGATTCGATGTTCCTTTTCTACCCCACTTTACAGGCGGCCTTATTTTCTTAACTTTCTGTTGCTGCCACTGTTTCGACATTAGGCCCGGAAGTGGTTTTATGCAATTTGGTCGCCCGTTCGTGCGGCGTGGCATTTGCTTTTGCTGCTCGGAGTATAAACGGAGCTGCGGGACCGCGTCGGTAGCATGCCAGAAATGTTCCCTGCTGCCCCCTCGCGGTGAAATGTTTGTTCGGAATGCCGCAACGTGGGTAATGATCGTCAGATAATAGGCACATCATTAAATCACGACACCCGGTTGCAAATGGCGTACAGTGGGCCGTGCGGTATCGAAATGAATGGTGGGGAATGTGCATATTCCGACCATGTCCTCAGAGAGGGTTGCATGGTTTTATAGCGTGTAGCACCATTTGGTGAAGAATGTTTGTGGTAGTTCTTGTGTGTCTGACTTGTCTGATACTAGAAAGCAGCTTTCATATATTCAAAATAAAACACATGATATTGCCACATATTAAATAGGGTTTTTTCAGTGTATTCAAAAGAACTTCAACTAGAATGAGAACATATACATTATACTTCTAAACGATGGAAATAGTTTCGAATTTCGAAAAACCCTGCAAAACTTTAAACATCTTTGAATACTCTTCATCACTGTTGAAAATCACCATGAACCAAAGTAGCTTTATGATGTCTGAAGCTTTGGTTAGAGATAGTATGGTCTTTCGATCTGTCTAAGCAATGAGCGTTCACATTTGAACCTACGATAGACTTGTGTGAACAAACCAATTCAAAAATGGTTGTCGCTGTAAGTACGGGCTTTCCCCAAACCATTTCCCTGCTGATTGCGCTTTATTTTGTCATTGAAATATTGGTAATTGAAAGACGAAAATAGATGATAAAGAGGCAACATTCAGCGGCAACGAATGTAACTTTCGCTAAAGATTGAGATTTGATTGCATTGGGAAGATCAATTCAAGGTTTCACTTGCATTGATGTTATTACGGCCTAAGTCCCTCCTTTGATTGCTCACATTTTAGAGTACACCTGAGCGGATACCTGAGATCGCTTTAGAGAAGAAAAGTTTCCCTATACCTATATGCATAGTCTACCCTATATCTATATGCCCAATAGCTCTCTTAGGATGGTCTTTTACAGTAGGTATTTAAATGTAGCTTTGCTTCAACAGATGTTTAATATTAGAATGCGATAAAATGTGTGAGCTTATCTTTTTAATAACTTCAGAGTTAGTAATTCCATATAGTCTGTGCTACACATTATAAAAAACTTCACGCCTTTTGATCGTATACCGCCGACAATATATAGCTTATAGCTTAATGCGCACACGTCAAATCGGCTCGGTGGTTTAGTGGTAATAGCGCCAGTCTTGACAAGACAAGACTAGTGCTAAATTCTCGTCTGGATCATCTTTCGTCTGCAATGAATTACTATCCAGCAATGGTGATAAAATTGGATACCTCATTTCATATACCCACGCCACCATTGAGGCTCAAGGTAATTACAATTAAAAGTTAGAGCTTGCTCAAGCAAAATTCATGTATGACAAATGGCACCGGCAAGTTTTAAGGCTGTTCTAGCACTTGTCGGTTGACAGCGGTCAATGAACATAAATCAGACCATAAGCAATTAGGCTAAGGAACATATTATTGAATGGAAATGTTCAATAACAACACAATTTATTCCCACAATCGGTATTTCCAAAATCCAGTCGTCTGATGATTTCAACAGTCAAGGCTCAACACGCACAGATATACTAACGAGGACTGCTAACATAAAGTTGTATTAATGGCAACAATCAATCGGATTTGCATAACATGCCTGCTCTTTCAACAAACTGACATTATCATATCCAAAACATTGGTCGGTAAATTATTTGCAGTAGGGGAATAGTAGAGGAAACAATTTCTTCTTTAATATACGGAAAAGAACGCTGCGGTCGACAGCAAGTAAGCTACATTCAAATAGCATAATAGACTTCAGCTCGCCTCTCGTCATTAAATTTATCAACATTTAATAGCCATCGGAGAACATACCGAGAAAAAAAGTAACACCAACGCCAACCGACACGGACACAGTAATTACATTTCGTTCGTGTAATTAAAACAGGAATGGAAATAAAATCGCATTTCCCAGCCGCGTCCTCATCAGGCGGACAATATTTCACCCATTCACGTTCCCTGCACTGCCCACGTGCATCCATGCACTCCTTGGACCGTTGTTGCAAGGGGAAGAAGCCGAGAAGCTTTAACACTTTCGCGGAGAACCACTGCCCCCGTTCCATTGCGACCAGCCCGGACCGCAGCAGAGACGGTGAAAATGTGAAAAAATTAAATTAAAATCATAGCACAACCGGCTGCCCTGCCGGGGGGCTACCGGGTGTTTACGATCCTGCCCCGGCACGGCATAATCAATTGTCGCCTTCACCAAAACGGTGCGTTCCGTGTCTTGGTGGCTTTGGTTGGCTTCGTTCGCTTCGTGCCAGCCAGCCAGCGACAGACACACCAGGTGCCATTTTCATCACCACCTTATGGTTGCCTTCGAGCGATGGATGAATGAGCTGCCGGAGGGCGACCTCAGACGCACACGTACATAATTCGTGGTTTCATTCAGTCGTGGAGGCTGTTTTTTCTTTTCTCGTTCAGTGTGTGTGTGTGAGTCAAGCAAGCATTCCTTATCAGGCTACGAAAATTTCCCAGCCATTTTTTGTTCTTCTGTTCGTTCTTCGTATCCTCCAATAGGAAGCTGTTGAAATGAGAAACACTTATTAACCTTCATAATGCAGAAACGCACACACACAAACACATAGAGAGCACACTGTTGCTCTATCTCTCTCTCTCTTCAGCGGGTCCAATATGAAAAGCAAATAACTCACAACGCAACACGTCCGCGCGGAAGATATTGGGGCCGCAAATTCGAGCCAGGAAGTACGCTTCATTGGAATGGCCGGCATGCCGGCACGTTCGACTCGCAGGGCCTCCTTCGGGCAGCGTACAACGAATGTCTTAAAGTTTGTCTGTTTGTGCCACCATCCAGCGTGGGTTTCATCCTATGCACCCGATCCAACAGCGTCGAGCATGTTGCTGTTGTTGTTGTGGCAAATTCCGTCCAAAATAGGACGATTCAATTCGTGCATAATGGTTTCCACCATCAGGCAGCGCCCGGGCTGTCTTGCAGTCCGCGATTCCGAAAATCTCGTTGTTTACCCCAAGCTTCGCGCTCCGTAGTGTGCCGCTTGCTTCTTTCCATCGGCCGCCGCTCGCCCCAGAACGCACCATCATGGCACCTCATCTAGTCCAGTAGTGCGATTATCTTATCGCACCCTGTGGTGGGCTGCGCCTGCGGGGAACGGGAACCGGGACAGAGGGCGCTCTGTCTGGCCCGCGTTGTCGCTGTGCCATGTGCCGTTCGCCACTGATAAATGGCGTTGTTTTTCGAGACAATCTGTCTCCTGTTGCCGGTTCATTCCACACTCGGACGGGACGGGCAGGCAGGCAGGAGCCCGGTGCGTTGGAGACGCGGTTGATAAAATCTCTGCCCTGGCGGTGGTGCGTTGTGTTGAGCTGGGATAATATTGCGCCCATGGCAAGGAGATACATAACATTCAGCGCCTCCCCACTCAACTCGCTTTCTTACATCGGTTATCGCTTTCATTTTTCCAGCGCCAGCGATTACTAGCTTCCGGTACCCTCTTGGGACGTCCGGTGTCCCACGCTCCCCGGATCGTATCGATCCGGGTTGTATCGCTTTTCTTTTTCCCCCCGTCCGAGGCTGGGGGTTGGTTATTATTATCCGCCCTGCAAACACAATTGCACACTGCCCGCAACGTTGCGAATGTCACAAAACGTTGCCACGGAATGGCGTTACCATTACGGCTTACTACAATCCCATCCGGCAGCGATGGGTTTGTACGGGGCACTGTGGATGTAGTCGATTCTCATGAATTATGAAGAAAATTGATTTATCTTTCCGAATGTTACTGAGAACGGCCCCGCAACGGCTGCAATGGGGTAGTAGTTTGCATCGAGAACAATAAAAAATCGTGATGTATTACTTCATTCCAGACAATCGTTAAAATATCGTTAAGAAATATACCAGATTATTGGGCAAATTTTACATTCATCTCGTGTTTTTGGGGCTGATGAGAGATAGCCAATGCTGTTTCATAAGAGAAGTTGATTGGTTACATGTTTAACTCATTAAATCTGACTAATAAATCCTTATTAACCAATGAATCTTTATGCTAAATGTTTGGATGATGATTCAACCTCATTCATCGCCATCTTTTTATCGTCTGGCAAAAACAACTTTACTGAAAGGGTTGTCCGGTGTCATTCTATACTGACAGAATCAGCCACTCTGCATCATAACAATAACATCGAACAACTCATAGGGCTCGTCATTACAAGTTGCGACACGCCCATTGTCCTTTCACACATACTACTGACCACTTTCCTCTCGAACGCAGCTGAGAGGGCTTCGTCAGCTTTGGACAAGGTCTCCATATGTCCAGACTAGCGATGGGAATAACTACTTCTTTCGGGGAGTTGACTCACTCTTGCTCTCTCACCATCGGGATTCAAATCGTTTCATTAAAACGGCTCACTCGTTTAGCGACTCTTTTGGGATTCGGATCTCTACCGCCAGTTGTTACTCACTCGCGAGTGAGTTTGATTATAACGACTCACTCGCTTAGCGACTCCCTTTTCACTCTTTTTGGATTGGGCCAGTTGCTAGTCACTCGCGAATGAGATTGATTATAACGACTTATTAAAGAGGCTTTGTTAGGAGTTAACTCACTCTTTTCATTACAAAGAATTAACTCACTCACTCTCTCTTATTCAGCACACAAATCTCTACTCTATACATGTCTTTGTGCATGTCTCAAAGGTGCTCGTGAGTACTGGGACAAATTCAAAGACCTGGTAACTTAGTTTGTGTCTCGTTCACAGGCAAACCAAGGTGGTCCGCCTGATAGGAGAGACGCATATAAATGTTGTCTATGTCATAAGCGTATGCCAAGATCTGGCTTGATTTAGAGAATAAGAATAAGGGCTCCTTGGATGGCCTTCTCTAGATCAAGTTAAAGAGTCAGCAGGCGAGTTCGTTCTCTTTTAATTACTCTCACCTGGCATATAACGTTGGTCATAGTCACTCTTTCAAGCCTGATCAGTTTGGCCAGGAGCTCATCGTTCTTCACAGTATTATCCTGTCGTATGTGACCTTTGTCGTTGCAAAGATCAGACCCATGACGACTATTTGGTCAGTGGTTGACTTCCCTTTTCGTAATCCTTTATGATTTTCAATTATCTGTTCTTCGTATGGGTCAAGATTTACAGTATATTGAACACAAAATATCCCTTCTTGTATTTTACAGTATGAATAAAACAATCAATAGTTTCTCGTTCTAAGTACAAAAGACTGTTGATAGATTTTGCGGGACTATTCGCACGTACGGTCGCCGGACCCAAAACTTTTGTCTCGGGAAAAAAATATGCACACACACATACACAAAGTCTCCCAAAACTAATATTTTATCCTCCGTCCGGTCTGCCGCTTCACTCGGCAATGGAGACTCTCCCGGTCGCTGCGGTGAGCATCGCTCCGGGGAAGTCTGCGGTGGGAGCCGTCGCCTCGGGCATCGGTCATGTGACCTTTTAACGATTCAATTTATTTGCTTCTCATAAAACCGGCCGATACGCACCGAAACGATCCAATCAACCGTTATCAATCTGGGTGCAGGGGACGGGAACGGTAAAACCGGGATGGAAAGAAACACAACAACAACAACGACGAGAGGAAAAAAAGAGTGGAAAATATTTCCGATTCCTCCTGCGCGCGCGGTCGCTCGGTCGGTCCGAGGTGCGCGAAACAGTGGACCCATAAACAATGAGCCCACAAAATGCCCGCCGCGTGGGGATGGGCGCGCTCGTATGCGCCCGTATGTGGACGTACGAGGATCTTGTCAGATGATAAGTCAAACGGGAAAACCGGCTCCGAAAACGAGCACGGGGCTCAAGGGCACGGTGCCTTCGGGGCTCATTCGAGGTAGCTTAATGGAATATTCTAAGTGATTGACGTCATAAATTTTTGCAAGAGATTGATTTTTGTTGTTGCTGCCTGTTTCAGCCGTAGCTCGAGCGTTATAAATAGGATACGGAAGTAAGGCGAACGGGCGCATCGGACAGAAAAGATTCAATTTTAATTTGGATCCGAACAAATGTCTATTTCGAGAAGGTCTGGCTCAAAGTGGACCAGAAAACGGCCAGAGATAAAAAGCTTCAAATCAATTGTTTCTCTGTGAAGCGCTCTTCTGCTCAGTAACCAAATATGTAACAAGTTTCTTCGATAGAACAGGTCATATTTGGTCTCTCAAATTGAATTTGGTCCTTAGAGGTGGAATTGAACTTAATATAATTCCGGGTATTCATCGATGCATTTGTACCTAACAAAAAACTGAGAGGTTCCTCAGTTAGTTTTGCTGTAGAGTTTATGCAAAAATCCACTTCAAAAAGACATATTTTAAAGATCTCATCGCTCTGATGGGTATCTTACATCCCATGTCTAACCAAATGCAAACAAACATCTTCTCTCTTTTCGTACCGGCAATATCAATTTTCAATTTTTATATTCGTGATGTACAAGGGAGACGTGCGGGTAATGATGTTTACTTTTCATTCGAGGCATCACCTAGCTGGAGGTCGCTGCCGTGGATATATACACCACGCCCAACCGCAATTCCATTCGAACACAGCTCTATTTGTATCTTTGCGCAAGAACAATCGAACGGTAGCAGCACCACCCGGTTGTAAACGAAGCCGAAGGCACAGTTCTTTTGATTATCGTTTACTCCTCCTTCGGTACCTGGTTCGTGTTCGATGCGGTAAAGGGAACGAACGAAAATATCCTCCGGAACTGGCATCCGAGAGCGATACAGCGCAACAACCCATCGAAATAGTGGAGAAATCGTCATAAAAAAGAACGTACCCATCTATTCGGGTCCCGAGAAAGGACAAAACTTCATGCAACAGATGCCCGCTCACGTTCGATTCCGACAGCGGCCGAAGGAGGCCAAGTCATGCTCAGGCACGGACGAGGCTTGTGGGAGTCGTTCACTTTCGGCACTTCATTTCCTGCCCACGGACCCCAACCTGATCGCTGAATCGCGTTCGCTTCCTTACTTCGTGCAGCTGCAATCGTAAATTCTGTCCTGCCGTATGGGACCGAGAGCTCCGGTGCCGTACGTACCTCCACACAGCGCGATAATTCCGCCCGTTCTAGTGGTTTGGTTGTAATTTTTGCTTCCTTTCTCGAGCTTCATTTCCCGTCCACCGTTCTCGCTTCCCGTCCGGGGTTTCGTTCATCATCAAGCTCGTCTTCGCAACAATGTCCACGGGTCTGTTCCCATTCGCTTCGGTGGCTCCGGCAACGGGCTGTGGACGGAGTATGCACCACCGGAAGCAAACACCAATCACCGAAGGCACTGACCCGGGATGAGAATAACATGTGCGAGATACAATGGCATTATCCAAACTATCATCCCATCTTGCTCCGACCCTCGTGACGTTGCTATTTGGGTTAACAACACTATCGTTCTAGTTAACTCAGCCTCCCGGCCGTCCGGGAGCTCACGGCGTTGTTCAGCGGCGTTTCAGCTTGATCTGCACTTCTGGCAGAAAGCTTTTCGATGTACGCTCATCCTTTTCACTGTCTTCGGTTTGCTGCGATGCACGGGTGGAGGTGGAGTCCGGAACTCCCGGAGCACAAATAAACAGATTTGCAGCTAACTCGTTGGCCGGCCCGTTGGCTCCTGCTTTTGGCGCTTGCGAAAGGCTCAATCGTAGACAGCCCCTTGTAGTCGTGTTGGCCAGTGTAGGATATCAACGAATTAAGCTCGTTGATGGCGTGTCTACGCCCTTCGCAAGCCGTTTCGTCGGCTCATGGGGCGATATTTTCATTGCATACCACGTTCCAACATCAATACTTATGCATTTATTGCTACAGAAATTCATCAAACATATAATAATATATATATTTTATAAGTTAGTCTTGTTTTTACGCAATTATAGACAATGTAAATATTTGCATCTTGACAGTAGTTGTATAACTGTAATGATGGGATTATGAATTATGATTTTTTTCTTCAAAATATTTGGATCCTTAGTTTCAATCTTATTGTTATACGGAAACTTATGATTTGATTTCTAAAAAAATAGAAGATGGTTTGAAATAGAAAACTGTTATACACTATTTTCTAAAAGCTACCAGGCGTCTCCATTGCATTTTTCAACACCTTTGTAGTCACTCCATTTAATTCATCGGATCAAATTAAACAAAAATTATTGAAATAAACATTAAAATGATCAAACAAATCTTCATTCAGTTTTTGTTTTGTTTTCTAATTAAATCTTTAAGTGATTTTTAAAGCGATTTAGGAAACCAGCTGGAAAAGATCTATTTAAAATTCATCTTTAGCAATGATACTATCTCACGTCAACAATCTGGCAATGGTAACAAATTTGACTATCCTGCCCATCTCCATAATCTCCTTGTACATATTGAAGCCCGATCGATTAATTGTGCCCACTATCGCCGCGGCGCGAAAACCACCATCTTAATAGTGCCATTAACCATCGATTTCACTGTCGCACGGTTCGCCAATAAATTTCCCCACTGCCTGGCAGTTTTATTGCGGCGCCCTCAGTGGCAGATTGAATAGAATCACTGCGCGATTTCCAGCTTTCGAGCTTTCCCGATGAAACCGCGCGCACTTGAGAAGAGTTGAGTCGAGAGCGAAGGAAAAAATCGCTGTATTCAAATAACGTCGGCACGGTGATAAACATTTACGATCACCAATCAAACCACACTACACCGAGCGCGCCGCATTAGACGAACCGCAGTGGAACAAAGAAACAGCAGCAACAACAACAACAACAACAACAAGACGAAGAATCAATTTTCAAGCTCACCGCACCAGAATCACTTTGGACCTGGCCGCGCTGGCGGAGGGTTCGGTTTTAAAATCTAATAAACCAATAAGTAATCAATCAACCGCCGTGGCGCTGACCCCGTCCTGGGAATCACTTACCGCTCGAGCGCTTTTAAAAAATGATACCTTCGGCAGGGCGCAAAACGGGCGCAAAACAACACACTTCAAGAGCATCATTAATTTTCCATCTTTCCCCGTGGTAAGTCCTGCCCTGCCCGGTGCCATCGACGCGGAGTGGATGGACGGAAGCGTACTGTTCATTTCGGTAGATCGGGGCTCTCATCGCCCCGACACTGCAAGAGCGCCAGTACCCGAGCGGGGCCCGGGTGCTGGGAATGATTTTGTAAATTATTCACTGGAAATGAAGCTGTACGAAAGTCTCGTGCACGCTCCTGCGGGGCCAGTGAATAGAAGCCAACCCCTCGTGTACCGATCAAATATTTACGGGCCGACACACTAGAACCGGCACGTCCCGGTTGTGGTTTTAGCGTCCTTCATCGCCCGCCCCGAAGGTGGTTTCGTTCGCGTGCGGGCACGATAAGATTCGGAGGTGGTGTGTGCCGCTGCGAGAGAGGGAGAGAGCGTGCGAGAGGGAGACAAAAAAGCTCCCGTGTCCTAAGCAAACAGCTCCCTGCAGCAGGCGGGACAGGCCGGACGATTCTTAATGAAGTAACTTACACCATTTCCATCAACACTGACAGGACTGACTGGGGCATAAGTACGGCGAGTTCCATCCGAACATCGTTCCGGTTCACTGCACCGGGCACTTCAATTCCGGACAAAGGGAAAAACGCAACCGATCGCTCCGGATGCCGCTGGGGAAGCCCGGGAAAGCCCACTCTGGCCGGGGAAAAAAAAACAAATGTCTAAATTGTGCCCACCCCACCGCACCGAATGCGTAATCAATAGTTTGCCGGGCCGAAATTTCCGAAACCGTAAGCCGAGTGAAATTCAATCGGAGCGAATTGTTTCTCCGGGAAAACGGCGTTCCGCCATCTACCCGGTGCGATCCGCAGGCATTTCCCAGCTGGAGTGGAAGGATCCATTTTGGATGGGTTTTTTTTCTTTCACATTTACGCTGTTTTCCTCTCTCGCAATCACGTCGGCTGACGTGGCTTACAAATTGATGAAGCCAGCCCTTTCCGTATCCGGCCGAACTGCGCCAGCCCACGGTGACAATCGGTGGTTTTCGAATGGAGGCTGAAAGTTTTTTCATTCCACCGCAACAGCTACACAGCAGATGGAAAAAAGGAGGGGATAAAATACTTCCAAACAATTTTTTATTTCTTTATTTATTTCCGTACATTTTCCGGAAGATTTCAAATAATCTCGTGTACGGATGTTTTTTTTCTCTTTCCCGTGAACACTGCACCGTTGTTCTTACCGCGAGTGGAAAGTTGTTTCCGTCTGTTTCGTTCCGTTTTTTTGTTTGTTGTTTTGTTTTCCCTCTTCAGATTTCGCTTTTCTTCACTTTCACTCGCATTTGCTGCTCAAATCCGCATCGGATTTAGCGAGCTTTTTTTGTGTTCCGCACTGTGTCCCTTTCATTCGGCTCTCACCGAGTCACTTCTGGCGCCATTTTCTACCCTCCAAACCCGTGCCATTGAACCGTGAGCGACGGTTCCGGCGCAAAGTGGGAAAGTGGTACGGCACGGAAATAGCTTCAGCAATCGATGCGGCCTCCGAGCGGCAACCGAATCGACCCGGGAACCGGGAAGCTCAGTCAAGTAGCAGTTTCCACTTGAACGGCTCCACTCGGCCCAACAAGACAACGCCCGCTTCAAGAAGCCGTAAAACTTTTCCGACGACTGTTGCAGAATCGGCATCGAATTGAGAGTGAGCAGCAGAGGGCGAACACATGGGAAAGCTGGATCGTTTGCTCTGTTTCTCCATCCCGAGGTTTCGATGGCTTCGATGAGGCTGCGAGACATAGTGCTGCTCGTTGATCGCTACGATAGGATTCACTTCATTTCCACCTGCTGGCGATGTGATTCCGCTTGCGGGATTAGTTTTCTTTACGATAATGATCCGGCCAATCGGTTGACCGGGCCCCCGGTTCGAAAACAGGACTCAATTGGTTTGCCGCCGGGGGCCAAATCTGTCCCCAATGTGCAAAATTGTTTCCTCGTTATTGTTATTTCATGTGTGAGTAGGGATTACGGTCGGATCCACCGTAAGCGGGTGGAGGTAAATGAAGCACCAGAAATTAAAGAAAGTGCTCGTTTCATTGAAATGTGTGCTAAATGTTGCATTAATCGCACGAAAACTTACTCAATCAAATCACAGCACCAATGCTGTGGATGGCTGCGATTGTTTATTGAGAAATAAACTTTCTGTTAGGAGCTTTGAAGCCTTATTCAGATCTCGTTGGAAGGACTCTTTTAATTTTCTTCAACATTACATTTTAGATTCTATCGCTAGTTACTATACTATGCTTCCGATTTCGACCAAATGGACCATTTTAAAAATGAAATGAAAAATGGCTTAGATGGTATGAAAGGTATGAAAGCAGTGTATTTTAATCTAAATTAATAAATACACATAGATCATATTTCACGCCACAAGTGATTATTTCTTTATTAAATCAACCCTATACCCGGTAATCTTCCAATTACGGTGTCAATAAAGAATACCCTTCGTTAACGCCGAAATCAAACACTAATCCACGCCCATGCTCGCCACCGTCACGCTCGACACGCTGCCACCATTGTGGCGCTTATTTATTCGCCCGAATTAACTACCAGCGAACAAATCCAGATAAACCTGTCGATACGCCGCCGTCGGTCGCGTGCAAGGCGGTCGGCTGTTGTGGAATCAATTTTCATGCCATTAAACATTTAATCGCCAATCCAGATCGCCGCTTCTCCGTCACCCCGCTGCCCAACTACTACCAACGCTCGGGATAACGATAAAAAAGCACCCTATTTGTTATTCATGCAGCCAGTAGTTGCGTGGCGAAACCCCAAACAGCAAACGTTCCTAATGGAAAACGCTTGTTAGGTGAAAACCGAAACCGGCTGGTCCGGCTGTTCGCTCCCATTTCACCGGAAGTGACCGGCCGATTGGCGTTTACAAAGACAATAGTGATCGTGCACTGCTAATGGGAGTCGCAGGGACTTTTCAGGTCGCTTGGAAACGCTTTTGTCCGTCGGAAGAGAGTGCCGCACCCTTCTTGCTTGGGGAGATACTGGTAATTGGAAGGGATAGAGAATGAGTGTCGGCTGAAAATTCGTGTTTTTCATTTATTTAAAACTAGCCAACACAGACAACATCGTTGCGATTTTATTATGATTCCAACCGATTTACTTTTGAATCCTGGTAAAATCCTGATAAAAACTAAATATCAAATTCGTTTAAAATTAAAAAATGATCTTATTTGAAACATAGATTTTTACAATTCATTGAGTGATAATTTAATATATTTATTAATTTGTAAATAGTTTCGATTTACATGTTTCGCTTGGTTCTTTACAATATCCATTGGTGGAAAATCACAAGCGATAAAAAACCTAGTAGCCATTGGCAAATATATCTCTGTAACCTTGATTCAGTAGCGCCCTCTGTTGATGGATAATAAAAGGAAGGAGGAGAACCTTTGAATCTTTTACTAGTTGTGAAACATTTGAATGAAAGTCTTTCTTTTAAATATTATTCTTATTTTCAAATATAAAATTGTTTTAACTATGCTGATATCACGAAAACGATCTTAAATATATGTATAGCAAGATAAATTTTAAACAAATTTTCCCAAAATATGAAAAAATGATACTAGAGTCATTTCATCAAAACGAAATCCTTTCTGCCAGTACGAAAGAGTACACAAAAAACAAATCCACACTGACTTACACATCAACTGGAGAAAGGGATTGCACTCGAAGTCAGCTTTCAGCCAAAGGGCCGAGAATACATGTCAAAAACAGAGTATGATATTAATCAAAACTCATCCCCCACTCCATACACCGTTCCGACCAGATATGATAATCAGTCAGAGATTAAAGTTTCATGCACCGCTTCGCTCGTCCGCGGAACGGATCGAGCACGATCAGCACGGCAGCACAGCAGCACCGTTTCAGCGGCTCTCGGTGCGATGACGGATGGAAATTAATTTTCTCCGGCTTCTTTTTTTCCGGCCATCCCGGGGCACCCCGGTGAAGCCACCAACAGTGCTGCTCGGAGCTGCCCGGCCGAGCCGAAACATTCGAGCAGGATCAAACAAAATACCGTTTGAATCATGAGCGAGCGTAAAAATTCCCATTCGCCCAGCTAGTTACACTTGTTTTTTTTTTCTCTCTCTCTCTCTCTCTCTCTTCACCGCTCTTAAAATCACCATTCCAAAACTGGTGCACTATTAGCTGCAAACTTGTTACAAAGCACAAAGCGGAGAAAACAAAATCGACGCACAAACAACTAAAACTCCAGCCACTTTGATGTCGATTCCGGGCCGGCTTCAGGCGCGCTGAGAAGCGAGAACGGAAAAACGCCCAACTTTCCCTTCACTGGTGTGCACGGAAACGAGAAGCGCGTTTAAGTGAAGCTAACCTTTTTTCCCCTTGTTTGCTGTAGTTTTCTCCACGCAACCATTGGACTGATTCGCACTCACAAGCGGGCGCACGGAACCTTCAATTGATCGTTTGCCTCCTTTGGGTCTGTTTTGCAACGCGCGCGCCATGCGCGACATTGCGCTGCAACCGGGAACAGACGGAAAGTTTTGATGGTGTACAAAATAAGGTATTAACTTTATGATTTGCTTTCTCGGTTGTTTAATGAGAGCCCCCCGGTTTGTTATGCAAGAGAGAAAAAGAGAGGGAGTAAGAGAGAGTTTGTTTTTCGTTTGTTTGTTAAAGCTGCGCTGTTTGTTGTGCCCTTTATGTTGTTCGCAGTGAGTATAATTTGCCTCATTATGTGTACTCCGCTTTCCAACGTGAAACACGTTTCACTTAAGCGATTATATAATCAACGAACCGTGGGTTCACTTTCACCAGCGCAAATCTCGCGCTAATCCACATGATCTAATATTAAAAATCAATGCACTCCCTCTCGAGCTGATGCTATCATCAACCATTCGCCCGGCATTAGCAAGCGCCTTCGCCCTTTCTCGAAAAGGGATTTAATTATAATTAGCAATCCCTCGCCCGTACGCTCACGTCAGCTGACGTCAGAGAAGATTCCATCTGCAGATAGGCCAGAAGCCAGAGTCGCGCTCTACCCAAACCGAAGGCCTATCGTTTCGCTGGCATATCGCAACACATCGATCCGGGGCCGGTCGGTCTGCCTACTGCTACATCCCGTACATCCCTTTTGCATCTTTTAATTACACCACCGAGTGCGGGATAAACCGAGCGGGCCACACAGGCCTCACTTTCCAGCCGAAATCTTCCGGATCGCGCAGGTCTCTCGGGTGCAATAAGCTTCCTTTCGCTCGGGCCTCTTCTGAGCGACGGCCCACCGGCTGCCCCGGGCTCGGGTGTCATCTCCTCGGGCAGCGGAAGGCCAGCGCAGGCCAACCGGAGCCGGCCGGAGCCATCGCGCGGAGGCGTAAGTGCTCGGTGAAGCTTTTAATGAGCTTTTACGATGTGCCAACTGGGAGTACATCGGAACCTCGGGAGCGAGCTCGCGCGCTCGTTACATCCCACCCGTGTAATGTGTCGTGTTCCGTTCGTCGGCTCCGGCCTCCTCAGGATCTGGCCCTGGTGCGTGGTGTGGGTGGCCCGGAACTGTTCCAATTTCCGGTACGTCGACGGGCCAAGACGGCCCTTTTATCCGCCGTGGCATTTTGACTCCGGCTTATCGTGGCACAAATGTCTCCGAAAATGGGACGCTTATCGTGCCGACGCTCGCGCTTATGGCATATTTTGAGTGGAATGTGGGAGGAGTGGAAGGGGGGGGGGAGGGTTGAGGAAAGAAAATGGCATACCATTTGTTTGAGATTTTTCTTTCTTGCTGATGCTGTGTCGTGTTCGTGAAAAATTAAAAAATGTTTTCCATCGGGAAAGCATGTGAACAAGGATGCTGTTTGTGCTCATGCAATATTGTGGGAGAGTGATAAATTGTTGGAAAAAGAAGAAGAAGTAAGACGATTTATTTAGCTACTCACCTTTTAAAACCTTCAAAGGAGATAAAAAGTTATTTGCACTATAGTATGTCATAAATTGAAATTTTCCAATGATTTATTTAAATTTTTACTTACATCTCATTGTAAAGATAACAGGTTCCATTAAAATGCCCATGTTACTATTACATGTAATGAAAACAATCAGTTTAAATCAAATAATAAGAGCCTTTCAGCACCTTTCGGATGGAAAATATAACACAAATTAATATTCTTCATTGAATTCAATTCAATAATACACATAATATTTCATTCAAAATAAACTCGCTAAACTGAGCACATCAATCATCATTGTAGCTTTGTTGTGCCACTAATGTGTCATATCGAAAAGAAATAAATTGTTGCTGACTTTGGGACAGCTTGTTTCGCCGCCTTTTACTTCCACAACGAAAGTCAATGGGTCTCAAAGTTTGAGTATCTGAGATAACAAAAAAAAACCCCAAAAACCGCCTTTTTCCTCGAAAATAATACGGAAAAATTGAGCGGTCATCATTTCCCAGCGCAGCGAGAGACAACGACAAGATGGAACTGCTTTTCCCCTTCGAATGGAGGCGCACGGTGCCCGATATGGGGCCGGTTCATAAATCATCAATGCGACTAAACGACGCCTTTCGACGCCTCGCTTTGAAGAATGATTCTTTCTTTTTATCTCGCGACTCGTGACGTGTGACTCTGTATGCATCTTTCTCGCTCGCAAACACACACACACGCACAATTCTTTGATAAAAACTTCAAAAGAAGCGGTATCCGGTTTCCTTTGAAAATGTATGAACCCTGCTCGTGACGGCCGCTCCTAATAGGGTCGGTCTACTCACCGAATTTTCCGGCCGAGTCATGCTTTCTGCGAGTGTCATGTCAAAACTTTCATCGCCCTACCGATCCATGATCGTGTGTGGACACCAATAATCCTCCCCCGCCTTGCTAAAGCCAGCAACGCTTTCACCTGACGCGGTGGCCACCTGCTGCTGACGAAGGCAAAACCGCCCCGGCATAATGAGGATCCTGCACCGCCGGGTCGAATTCCGGGCCGGAAAAGGTGACAGGAAAACCAGCGGTGCATTTTTATGAGCCGCACGGATTCCTCGCCTCCTTGGCGTGTCTCTCTAATTCGCCGCCGGGAGCATTATTCGCATGTCACGAAGGCGATCCTTTTTTTGGCTCCGAAAGGGGCCATATCGTTGCACGAACGAAAGCCGTTTTTATGCTGTTGTCACCGGTGACCCAAGAAGGGGGTCTTTTATTTATTTGCGCATATTTTCCAGCCCCGAGCTTGGCCCGGCTCATCTCAGCTGGTTGCGTAATCGCCTTGCTGGGGGGCCCACTACCGTTTGCTACCGAAATGTGAAATAATTCTCCACTCAAAGGGAAAAGGTTCGAAATTTAGCTTATAACGTTTCTTTTTTCTTTTTCCCGCTAGTGTCAATCTGTTTAGGTCAGCAAAAAAAAAAACAAATCGAGCAGTCAGTTGGGGAAGAGATAGAATGAGAGAGAATAGAAAAGTAAAGGCAAAATCATTCACACGGCAAACAGAAATAAGACACAAAAACCATCAATCAACGGGGTAGGTGAACGTGAAGATATCAAACACAAAATATCCCATGGCAGAAACAAAAACGGCCGCTTTAAAAGTCAAGCGGAATATTCATTTTCAACCACACAGATCGGACCGGTTCGTCGGTGCCAAGGACACGCGGAGCTAGTATATTCCTTACAGGGCGAAAAAAGAACAAAAAGCACCTTTCCTCTACTCCTCTGCAGGCCTGGCCTGTAAGCCAGCTTATGAACAGTGAAAAAAAGGGAACGCAACACGAGAGAAATAATACACGGTCCGTACAATAAAAAAGCGAACACCAACCGCCCTGTCAGGGGCGAAGGACATCGCACAGGGAAAATGCACAGTAGGCGGGAACGACAAAAAATTACACATCAGCTGTGGTGGGTGTACCAAAAAGTGTTGACATGTTTTTTGCATGATTTTTCGTTACTATTTTATTGAGATCGCAAAATTTTCGAACGACGAATAATGAGATATTTAGAAATCTGTAGAGCTAGTAATATATATTTATGAATGGTATGGTATTATACAGGATTCTTCATCCATTCTTGAACAGTTACCACACTTAAATGAAATCGTCCACTCAATGATGAAATCCATCCATCCATTCATGAAATGACATTTCCCACGCAGAGCTTCCCCGCTATGTTTAACATGTCAGGCTGAATTCTTCCAATGACGCAATTGTATCAACTTGTTCGAGGTCAATCGTTGCACTACACATAATAACCACTTCAAGAATGGGTGGAAGGATTTCATCATTGGGTGGGACGATTTCCTCTATCTCTGGGATCTGTTATGAGAGTGGATGAAAAATCCTGTATATTGTAGCAGGATTAAAATGCGTTCCCATTATAGGCTCCGTCAGATGCCATAAAAAAAACCTTCCTGAAAAATTTATGTTGAAAAGCAGTCTTTGAATCTTCGTATCTCGATTTTTGGACATAGCTGCAGGATGCAGGATCAAGAGCAAAGAACTGCAACCATTCTAATGACATAATGCATCTTAAAATGCACTCGATACACCACTAGGAAAAGTGGTTGTTTATTGCAATGTTTTCAACATAGTTCACTATGTTAAACATACCTTGTTTTAAAGTATTATTCTGCAATAGAATACGTATCAGTACCATACTACAATAGTCTGATAGCTGATGTCGAGACTTCATTTATGTCGAAGATATTATTCAGATCTACGATTACATATCTTGATTTCTTACATATATGATGATCAAGCGCCGCTCGCAAAGCAGCTAGTTTATATCAGAATAAACCTCCTAATAAACCTAAAATAAGAATAATTGCATGTGTGTTGAACATAAGTTGATTTTAAGATACTCCTGAAGGCAAACATTTGGAATGAAATATTTTATAGCAAAAGTGTATTTGCTGTCGTTTGCACCAATTGCCACATTAAATTATGTTTTAAAACAATAACAGTGCTGTAGGCATTCATTAGATTCTCGAGCGACAAAAGCCCATCGTTAACTTTTCGATGCACCCCTCTAGGAAAACCTCGGTCACACCTCGCTCCCGGACAGTATTATGATTCACGCTCGGCCGACCATCACCATCACCGCCCGAACGAGCGCAAACCCATCGAGATTATGCTTTCGCCGTCAGAGCCGGCCGACCTGTATTTTATATTCCTAGCTCCGGCGCCCACCCTCTCGGCCCCACGGGAGCGAAGTTATTACATCGCACACCTTTATTTATTGCCAATTTGATGCACTGACAGCCCGGCTGTCGGCCGTGGCTCCCGGGCACCGATAGGTCACGCCTGGCTGATAGCGTGCCTTATTAAACCGCGAGACATGGCGTTTCCGATACCGATAATAATAGCAGCAGTGTATCCCTGTGCGCGTGTGTGTGTGAGAGAGAGAAAGAGACAGCAGAAGGTTGCTTACTGTCTAGCCAATGCCGTAGGTGACCAGCGGTTTCAGTAACGCACACAGGGTGAACCGGCAACGAGCGATATCATGCTTATCTTGTGGTTTGGTTTGAATTAGCTTCGTGTGGCTTCGCAAGCCGCGAACCGAAGGACAGCAAGTCCTTCACATGCAAGCCGAACGAACGAGCAGCCTGTTTCGCCCTGCGTTACGTGATGTATCTTCAATCCTTTCGTTTTTTATGTCCACATTCGGTGCAAAAAAACACGGACACAGCACGGCAAAAGTGAGACGGCAAAACAGAGCGGAAAATAAAGACAGCAGCGCCCGGAATTCGATTTGCATCTCATTGCGAACGGACCACCGCCGGATGAATGATGCGGTTCCGATTGGAACTGCCCTGGCACAGCGCTCAACGCCGGCGCGAACGCGTGCGACTTAACTTACTAAAAAAGCGTTAAGAGTGGCGTGTCGCCAAAGGAGCTTTTCGAGACACCCGAACGGACACAATAAAAACCAAACGAAAGGCCCTCCAAAGCCGAGCCCAAGTCCAAGTCGTTGTATAAAGGGTTGGTGGCGAGAGGTGTGAACAATAAAGTAGTATCGTACCATCACCAAACCCCTCGCTATAATCGCCCGGCTCGGTTGCGGCGGTTTTCTTGCGCTTTGCATAATGGCCACCCGTGTACGGAAAAGCGGCAGATTTCATGCTCCCGGCGTTCTCACCGCAAACCAGCCGGGGTGGCGTGAGCTCCGTCCGCTGTAATGTCTCTATATCTATGCTAAGCGCCACGGATAACTTCACGTTGACAGTTGTTTCGCTGCCGGCTTTGTCTTTATTAGTACGATTTACCCTTTCGCCGCACGAGACAACTGGCTTTTGGTCACTGTCCAGCGAACACCGGTCGGTATAATGAAGCGATTTTTTGCATGCACACGCTACCACCATCTTAAGCTCGGGACCTTAAGGATAGCTGCGGATGGATCAGTGAGGGAACCTAACTTTCTATCTAATCTCAGGCACACTGCCCGAAGCGAATGCATAATGGGAATCGTCGCGTGTTTCGTGTTTGCAAACAGTGTGCGAAACAAAATAAATACTTTCTCGAACGAAACCGATGCGATAGGAAGTTTTATAATTAGAAATATGTAAATCATACTGACCTGGGTGGGTGGGTGTGTGTGTGTGCGCGCGGTGATGGAATCTAATTAACGTCCGTTTGCTCTTCAGGAGTGGATGTTCTGGACATGTTGTGATTATCTTTCCTTTTGCTTTTGAAAATCGCATTCCACTTTCATGATAATGTAATCGTGTTACCGACTATTTTCTGAATTATGATAATTTGAACGTGACATTTGGTTAAAGATTGCTTTTAATTTAAATTCAATAGAGTAAACTTAATCTAGAACTAGTCGTCTCCGAATATTTTAACCAGTTCCAAAAGCGAGTAGCTCAAAATTTGAACAAATTTGATCAAATATGATAACAATTATAATTTTTTATTCAGGAGTTCTTAGTAGCCTAACAAGTAATCGAGTAAATAAACCAAAGCAGCTACAGGCAAATTGCATCACTAGAAAACGCCTTGATTGTGTGGCGCCATCTTTTGAGAATAATTGTAAGTAAAGAATGTTGCAAAACAAAGATTCTTGAAAAACTGACATTTCCAGCTGAAGTTCTAAATTAATAAAGAAGCAAAGACTGCCATCTTTGCAGGCGTTAATCATCCGTTAGCGACTGTTTAGTCGTAGACAGATAATTGTATGGCTTATTTCGAACTTATGCTTACTGTTCTTCAATCTGCTTATCAGTTCCTCTTAATATGAATAAAAATAAACATAAAACGCCCCTCTTCATTGGCCATTTCTACCATTCGAGTTTATCATAAATCGTTCATCATGCTAGTCAAACAATTTACCACGACAAACACACTCGTGGCATTCGCTTTATCTGGTTGTGCAAATTACAAACGCAAGATACGCACCTTGGATTCAAATTTCAGTTCCTACAGCCCGGTCTAACAATCCTACTGACAGCCCCATTCCACAGCCCTCCCGCTTTTTTGTTGCTGTGCGCAATGTGGTACGCACAGTGCTGCGAATGCTACGGTTACCTTCCACACGCTCGGGCGCTTCACGGCCTTCTTGCCTGTGCCCGGCATTCGTTCTCGTTAGTGCCGTTTCCGGTTGAGGGGAGGGGGAGGGGGATGGAGAGCGCATCTCATACATCACTGTCAAGAGAGTGATTACGACATCATTCCTGCAAATCCGCTCCGCCCGTTGGTGGACTGTTATTTGAATTGAAAGTACGGCTGGCCATCTGCTGCCCGAAAAAGCGTACAAAAGAACCAAAGCTCTTAGCGCCGGCACTTCTGCTTCTGCCCACGGTGGCCCGTCGCCTCATTCCGGTACGTGCGGGCTCGTCTTAATCAAGTACAACACATGCCCGTGCACGCGCTGCAGTTATGGGCTGCAGCACCGGTCGTCGGCTGCTATTATGGGACGCGGTGCGCATTACACCCCACCCGCTCCGGCAAACGACAGGGAAGCACTCAAACACGACTGCTCCAAAAATCTGTACGATCCATCGTGCCCGGGCCGGGTTTTATGTTTGCACCCACCGCTCTCGGCCCATCCCTAATGTCCCAGTGCACAAATCACATGATGCGCACAACAAACATGCCGGCCTCCTCCCGTATTGCCGTGTCCGTGCCGTTCCAGAGCACAATTTCGGCCCGAAACTCGAGCCGAAACCGATCCCACGTTGCATTAACAACCGGAACACGGGCAAATGGTGTCCGGATGGCAACTTGCTCCGCGCGCTGGGCCTTCGATACGGCGGTTGGTGGTGGGGTGGTACACGGCCCGGTTTGTGTGTGGGCACAACGGCAAGAAGAGAAAAAAATCACCGACAAATGTGCAACCGAGCGGACAGAGCCGTACACCTAGCGCCGTTTGCACCGTACGTGCCGAAAACGGAACACCCATTTCCATGGGAATGATGATGAGTGACAGAAGGTCCCGGTGCTTTGGAACACTAACAACAACGAAAAAACACTCGCACAGCTTTTGGGTACGAGAGTACAGCGAGATTCGCGGAATGTAAAGCTGTGCCTGCGTGGTTTGTAGCTGCAATTGCGTCACAGCGAAGCTTAAGTATACGTACAGCGCTTGTTCAGGACGCCAGTTGGGATAGCGTAAAGTACTGCGTGGCGTGCTTACACACGGTAGGAATGACATCGATTCCGATCATAAATCGTTTATAATATTTCTAGAGAAACTGTTTTTTTTTTCAAATTCACCACTTCAACGAACAGCCACTAATAAGCATATTAACATCACTGATCCTTATATGATGATCGATTTCTCAAGTTACAATCGCACCTTTCCATCTATACGATAGAGACAACTCATGTGTACGCAGACACACACACGTTATAGGTCAGTTAACACCCATTACACCACCCACCACCACCGAGAACGTGAGAACGTTTTGCCGAGTTCCTCCCGGCTCGTAATGCAATTTGTTTCTCGCGTTTTTTCGCCTCCTTCAACCCATCCCATTCGGATGCGGCCTATTCGATTATCGATCTCGCGTACACGCGGTCAGGCCACCCGGGGTGGACGCAGATTCCATTCCTGCACTCACAATCGTTAAGCAATGGGGAATTAAAACCCGAAAGAAGAAAGCGTCGTGCGCGCGGGGACGGTACAGCGCGATAATCAAATGAAACGTTCGTTTAACTTGATTTTCAATTTTCAACACCGAGCGCACAAACAGTTTCTGCCTTGCCGAGTCCTCCCACTGGGAACCGGCCGGCGCCGTGGGTCCTTTCCGCCCGTTGCGAACGGTCCCGTGATTGGTTTTAACCTCACCGTCTACGGGCATTTACTTTTCAGCGGGCGCATTTCTCGCCCGGCCTGGCAATCGTAATTGGATTTCGTTCATTTGTGTGCGCGGGAAGGGGGATTGTGGGTGGTGAGGGCGGGAAATATGAAAATGGCACAAAAGGTGCCGGTTCCGGTGAATTTTAAATTGCTCACGTGCGGTCGAGAGGAGGCTTTTTATTGTGAGGAGCCCGCCGTTTAACATCGGCCGGCCGTGCGAAAATGCGCCCGGTCGGGAAAATGGGGCACGCTAACTTTTGCCTAATTGTGATCTATAGTTTTCTGCCCGGTGCTGTGTAAACGTTTCCAAGCGTAATGTAACCAACGCAATCGAAGTATGCCTTGGTTGTGTACTCCATGCCATTAATAGGTGGCATTTGACGTCATCGATCGATGAGAATAGGATGGATTCAGCATGATGATACACATAATGTGATACAAATCGTAAAACACTTTCAAAGTGAAGCTCTTGAATACAAATGTAAACAATGTGGTGTGAATCGCATAAATATTGAGTTCAAATCGATTAAAAGACTATTTGTACATTTTGGTTTTTATAATAACTACTGAACTTTAATGATTAGTAGCTCATCTGATGCATTTGACACCAATTCCAAATTGAACGAGTTTCTATCTATGAAAGTGAATTTTGCATCTTGTCATGTTTTGCGTCTTAGAAATCTCGGGATTCTTGAATTTGGTCCACATAACTGTACTATAGGTTTGGAAGTAATCTGCAGTTTTAAAATATTATGAGCAATTTATAACCTAAATTGTGCAAGTAGGTTAGAAACTGGTTCAAACTCTGAGAGTAAAAATAGAAACAAATGAAAAAGAGCATCAATACCAACTGCCATAAGATAAAACTCGTCCACCACTACAGATAAACTTCAAACTGTCAGGACTTCGGTTCACAGTTTGAAGCATTGTACGTACAGTAGATGATACTCAATGTCGGACAGAAGAAAATTGACCAATATTTCAATACTGATAGTTAATCTGCTTTTCTCAAAGCCATGTAGAGTGCCAAAAGCTTGTCAGTGCGCTTCCCTTACGTTCACTCTGTGCACACATGCGAGAGAAAACTTTAAAATTCTGGACGCCTTGGTTTTATATCAAGTCCCTTATGATATAAAGTTCACTTTAAATTGCTCAGTGTTATCTGCAGACTTGCGGTGAAGCGCAATAGTAATAAAACACATATTATTCGAACATTTTAGCGAGCTTAAGCCTGTGTTGTCTGATTTATCTGAAAAAAAAACTTTACAAAAGCAAAACGAACTGTAGTTAATAATCTCAAAATACTATATACACTATATTTTTTATACGAATCCAAAATGCAACTGTAAACATCACATCTATATGCAATAAACGTTGAAAATACAAGTAGATAAATTATTTATGGAACTATATTTTTCTATGAGATTTGGCCCAGAAACTTCGTTTAGTTTATTTCTCATCTTTTCACTTTAAAAAGCAGCTTCAAAGCATCCTTAAAATTTCACACGGCAAAAGTATGTTTTTCCCCTTCTACTTACTGGTACATTTCGATATAATTTGTATAATCTACCTTCGAAAATTACCCACAATAGATCAACATTTACGAGCCAATTAGTTTAGCTCGCACACGCGTCCCATCTCATACACGAGACACGGTTCAGTGATGAAATTCACAGGCACATAAAGTTAGTGACCTAGAATATGAGCACACCGTGCGTCTCTCATCGTCTCCCGTCGTATGCACTTGCAATTCAAATCACACTGGGCAAGCGGTGCGGTCGACTTCGATAACGATTCGTGGTCATTCGAACGCGGTGCAATTGCGTAAACGCCCGTCCGTCCTGCCTGCTGCCTCGGCGAAACAAAGCCACCCGACAACGGTGACGACCGATCCTGACATTCATCCAGCCATGATAAATGGCTAAATCTGTTTCGCCGTCCGGGCGGTACGCTGTTATCACATGCCCACGCGCAACTGGGTGGATGCTGTGACGTGGCGGCGTGGGCTGCACGCTTTGCTGAACCCTTGTCAAGCCCGAACTGCAACTGTGCCCGTGGTCGCCCGAACCGCACGGGCACAGTCGATGTTTGCAATTAACATCAAGCCGACCGTACAGCCTCCGGTCCGTTCGTGTGTAGCGACGGCCCTTCCAACGATCAATAATGAATTTGCAAGAAATGCGGTAGGTTTGCGGTGCTCGCGTTTTGGAAGCGGTCCACCGCCGTCACCGCGAGCGGAATGTCTGCCGGTGAAGGACAGCCGGTCTGGCACCTTCTCTTCCCAAAAAAGACAAAAAAAACACGCGGCCACGTGTGCGTGTGCCCGTTCTTCCGCCGAAACAGTTGTGGGCAAAGTTCGCCGGAACCCGAAATGGAACCGTTCCCGTCGTTGGAACACGTCCAAACAGCGGCAAAACGGTTCCAGCTCCATTTCGGGGGTTTTGCGGGCTTCGCATATCCCGCAACCGGAAACGAGCGGACCTGTGTTTCCACGTCGTTTCCCCGTTTGACAAAACGTTTCACACAACTTTCCTGTCGCCTCGTTTCTTTTCGAGCATGGCCGGCAAAAAAAGCACGAAAGAACCGCGGATGTAATGCCAAGTCGGTCTCATTCTTCGAGCTCATTTCCCGACTCTCCTCTCTGCGACTCACGTCAAATACCCGCAAAGACGGTGGCAACAGCTACCGTTCAGTGCTTTACGTTTTGATGAGCTTTTGGGCCCCTTATAAATCTTGTGCCGTGCTCAAGTTGAGCTCGATTGCTCATCTAACCTCCTTCCCTGCGCTAGCCGGTCCTCGCGTCAGCTGGCGGGGGCCAATGACTTCCCGGGCCCTGCCAGCAAGGACTGTCGGGCAATCAGATTTAATCATTTTCATAAATTCTAATTTCACCCAGATATTAAACGAGGCTCATCATTGGCCCCGACGCTGAGAATGGCTCGCGCCTGGGCTGGGGAGGATCCATTATTTCAATCTGGTGCGAAACGTGCCGTCGGGACGATTGGCGCGGTCATGTGCCCATCAAACGTTCGATCCAATTTCGGTCTTAATAAGGCTTCATACATCTAAAGCTCACGATGGATTGTCCCTGCGACCTTATTTCAGACACTGTTTCATTTTTGCGACAAAAACTAACAGCATAACTTTGTTGTTTCTCCCATTGCAGAACTTCACCAACGAGCTCAACAGTGGACCCCGCTTCGACGTACAGCACCAATCATCTGGCCATCAACCGCACGTTACTCACGGGTGGAAGAAAATCCCCACAAAAACCATATCATCGGTCAAGCAATCAATTCCCATCGAACAGTGGGCTTTAGCTATTCACGAAAAAGTCGGTACGACGAAAACGACGGTCTCAACATCGGCGACGTCAAAAACTACAGCCCGGAACTTCATCAAACTGCAGCACACGTTGCCGTAACTTACTCGGTCCCATTGAATGTTTTATTCTGTGAGCTGCAAACAAACCTACGTACGACACGAGCAAGAACAAGCGAACCCCGCACGTGACGTAGTTTGCAGCGAGCGACGAGAAGTTTTCCATAGCCTTTCCACAGCCGGCAGCGTCCCAGCGTTCACCAGGAAGTTAATTAAAGTAGACCGCATGGCGTAAGGAGTTCGGAAGGTTGTTTTTCCCCCTCGCTTTCAAAAACTCAAACCACCAGCGCCACCACCGGAAGCCCGGATACTTCTTCGCCCGGTGCGGTTGCCTCGTTTGGGTCAATGAAAAGATGGCTACCCCACCGGACAGTCCGATCGAGGAGGTGGTGTACGAGCTAGAGCCGACCCGGGCACCGAAACCGATTCCGGTCGCGCTCGAGGACCTGTGCCGGCTGACCAAGTTCACCCGCCAGGAGATACGGGTCATGTACCGGGGCTTCAAAACGGTAAGTTTGGCCGGGACGGCCGGTAAGCCGCTTACCGTGGGGCAGCATGCGAATCGGTCGCGAGCGGTGGGACGCCGTTGTTGTACCTATAAAATTAAATGAGCTTAATCATCGCTTTGTTGACGGTTAGTTCTGTGGGATGGTCCGTACGAGGGGGCGAGACAATAGACCACGATGAAACCGTTGTTAATTGTCTTGCTGTCGGAAGTCGCAAGCGCAGTGAATAGGTTTGAAGTCATCTTGGCATGAAATTGCCTGTCCCGAGACAAAGGACTCGCCTTTAATCATATATTTTTGCGAGGGTCGACTAACAGTTTCGTTAATAGCGTGATTAAAAGGGAATGAAAGTAAAAATAAAACATAGCAAGGATGTTTCTTCTGCAGAATGCATACTTTGGGGGGCAAAGCATACAATTGGCCCATAATTCACTAATAAAGGAGGGATAAAACGTTCGTGTAAAGAAGATTAATACATTTTGGGGCCAAATGTATGCATTGTATGCAATAAGTACGAAACGTTTTATACTGCTTTAGTTACGCTTTATTTGTCCCACCATAATCAAGCATACCGATTAGCAATAAAGCTTTATAATACCTGCTTAATGTTTTGTAGTTTAAAGTTAACCGGTGTGCTTTACAAAGACTGATCTTCAATAACTAAGCGTTTGTGGTGTAAATTGTGTTTTTTTATCTGAACATGCAAATTTACGCCAGCAAGTTTAATGTTTACAGTGTGTTGTTTACAATAAAATATTGCTCAATTTTTCGTTCACATTAGGTATTAGGTAGCTTTATTAAGAATGGACCAAACGTTAACACCACGCTATTGCAGCTTCGTCATATAAATTGCGTGCTTTTGAGTGCACCAACGTTTTGTTGAAATAGTACAAGAATTCATTCTGCACAGTTTATTTGTACTCTTGAATGGTTTGTGGTTTCAATGTATCTATTAGGGACCAATTCCCTCCTTTGATAGCTCACACTTTTGAAATAAGCATTGATGACTTGGAATCAATTGTGAGAAAAACAAATTAATTCATTCTAAACTGCTTGCACATCTTCGGATGCTTTCGGTACCCGAAACCCAAAGCTCTCCGATCTTATGGTCGCCTAGGACGCCTCAGTTACCTACATATAGATGCTTTGCTTTAGTAGACTCATTATAAGCCTATAAATCAATCGATTAAACCCAACCAGCAAGCTTTAGTACGACAGGGCCAAGCGTTATTAATACGTTACTGAGCCGTCGTCGTGCGAATTGCATGCTTTCGGGCTGATGTTTGAAGTTTACTTAAGAAAGTACGCAATGTGCACTGCACGAACGGTTTGTTGCTTCTTTATCAGTGCTTTATTTGCCTACGCAGTTTATTCTTGGCGCTGCAACAAGCAATGCTGTAAAGAGCTATAAAATGTCTCAATGTAAAGCTAAGGATAGCTTGTCTGCATAAGTATTACTTCCATACATCATTATGGCTGCGCCATTACTTTGTGTGTCGTTTCATTTCCCGCGTCGGGTAGAACATTCCACAAACGGGAAGAAAACCAAACGCGGGCAGTGGAAACGTTCCGCACGCATTACCCGCGCAGCGCATACATTATTCATGGCAACTGTTGTCTACGCAAATGTTTGCAAATTGAAAAATGATTATGATTCTCCCATCTGCTCCAGTGCGCGCCGCGCACGGTAATCTCGGACGGACAAAATTATGCGATCTCGGTCACGAATTCCATCAAAACGCGCATAAATAAATCACGGTGACTCCCTGCCCGGATTGGTTTTCAGCACCGCGCCGAAAAAGAGCGCATCCGAGCAAGCGTCATCACGACTGAGTAATCTGGCGGAGTGCGAATATTCATGCTTTGTCCTACCTCTTTTGTCCATCGAAACAGGAATGTCCAGATGGGGTCGTGCACGAGGACAGCTTCAAAGATATCTACGCTAAATTCTTTCCACACGGAAGTAAGTCTGCTGTGTGCGGAGTGTCCGTACGATCTCTAACGATCCCCGTTACGCTTTTCTCCTCACGCATGCCAGACTCAAGCCTTTACGCGCACTATGTGTTCAAAGCGTTCGATGTCAACTGCAACGGATCCATTACCTTCCGGGTAAGTACCGCCTAAAGGAAGAGAGAGAGAGAAAAAGGTGTACAGTTAGTATTATGTGTCACATATTTCACTTTCCGTCTGCATCTCGAGTCTTTCTCACGCTCCCAAATCCTGGTCCGCAAAATCAGAGCCCTGCGTGGCGCGTGGTGTGCTCCGAGAGACCGGCGAACTTCAGCTTCCTCGGCAACGATGTTTTCGAAAATGGGCTCCAAACACGCAACCGTTCCGAACGAACGCAACGACACGAAGATTCATGCCACCGTTGACGGCCAGCCTTTTATCCGGAAGTGTGCGTGTGCGTGTGTCGCCTCATCCGACGGCGTCGCCTGCTTCGACCGACGCAACGGGTGAATGGATGAGCGTAAAGTTCGATTTAAGTGACTCGGCTATTAACACCAATTAATTATTCAGCCGTACGTTTAGCCGCACGTTTAGTTTTCGGGCGTCCACGGCATTCCTCGGCGTGTGCACAGGATGGGTTGAAAATTAAATTATTGCAGCCCGTGCCCGCGTGCGGAGGCGGACCTAAGCTAAGGAGCCCGCTGGGAATGCGAGTTCGGTGCTACAGGCACCGCTTGGCTCCTTTATGGCTCGACAATGGCAGCCGAGCGCGCGAGCCGTGAGTGATTGTTCCGGTGGTTCCGTTCGAGAAAGCCCGGGCCCTTGTTCGGGGCGAGAATCGCTAGTTTTCCCGCCCAGTAATTATGAGACGTAATTAGTTTTCCCACCCGCCTCGCTTCCACTGTCACGCGTCTCAGGCATCCAGCGTGTCTTCAGCGCGCTTTTCTTTTTGTTTTTGCTCCTCCACTTCGATCTGTTTGTTTGCGCTTCCATTCCGGTCCGTCCCTTCAACGGTCGTCGCCGCTTTATTATTTATTTGTGAATGAATATCATTAACGCCACTTAAGTCACTTCCGCGATGGCGGGCGCCATTTCCGATGGGGCGGTGGCGGCCGCGGCCACGGCGAATGTTAATACGAACGCAAGTTGTACGCCAGTTGCGGCAAGAATGGTCATCACTTTTGCATGCCTAATTGCAATTCGTGTTCCGTGTGGCGAAAACACTCGCTTTATGGGCGCTAATCAGGTGGTGGCGATCGTGCGATTTATTAATGCCGAAAGTTGTGATTAGCTAAACAGCGACGGCAGGACCGGACCGTTTGAGATAAATTGTTTTATGAGGGTTAGGAACATGCATCGGACATAGCAATTCCAGACGGAATTGATGTTATAAATGATGATTTTTCGGTTATAGAGGGGTATTAAAACAGCCTTTGGTGGCAAGTCGAGGAGATTCTACGTAGAAGGAATGACTTGAAGAGCTTTCATTAGCGTCTTACTGGAAAAAATATTAAAAACTATCATAGGACATGATTGTTTTAACTAAACTTCATGAAAATCTTCCAAAGTATAACACATGTTAACTTTTGTTTGGTAATCTATATGTTTGTAGAGAAATAAGCTGCCTATAATGAGCTTATTACTAGTATCGAAGTGTAAAATAACGACCCTAAGGATAATTTTTTAGGATATAGGACTTCTAAATCCCATATATTATTACTATTACATTCTTTTGGAAAGGTTTATGGAAAAAAATCAATCAAACCCAAGTCTTCAAATGTGAACTCACAGTAGCCCAAGAATAGAGAAGTATAACAGAAGCCTATCCGTTATCGCCATTGTCCTTTCATATGTCAACAATCCTTTTGACCATTTTCTTTACGAACGTGGCTAAGATGGCTCCGTGAGATTTGGCTCCCCCATGTCTCTGAGGCGTTTGTGAGTACTGGAACTAGGATTGCTTCATATAGTGGAGTGGAACAGTTTCTTCAGACCGCCAGCATCCGTGCACGTCGTTCAACGTCGATATCGAATAAACGCTTCCATCAATCATAACTCTAATAAGTTTGCCATAGAGCTCGTCTTGATGTTGTTACTATCTTATCAGCACTTCACAATAAAGACTTTCACACATTCCACCTTGCAACAGGATCTACTAGTCACCCTTTCCACACTGCTTCGCGGTTCCGTCTACGAAAGGCTTCGATGGACGTTCCGGTTGTACGACATCAACGGCGACGGTTGCATTAGCCGGGGCGAGCTGGGCGAAATTGTGTCCGCCGTACACGAACTGATGGGACGGCGACCCCACCAACCGGACGATGACCGAAAGGCCCGGGAACAGGTACACCCCGTGCGGAGTCGCACCCGAAGCACCACAATCTAACGCCGGTCTCTCAATCCGCAGGTCGACCGGGTGTTTGCCAAGCTGGACCTCAACCAGGACGGCATCATCACGATCGAGGAGTTCCTCGAGGCCTGCCTGAAGGACGACGTCGTGACCAAGTCACTGCAGATGTTCGACTGCCTTTGATGACCGTCGGTCGAGAGTGTGTACGCGGGCACACGCAAACCCGACCTCGACCGGTTCGCGCTGATCCACCTCTAAGGCAGGCAGGAGGACCTGATCTAAGGCGCCGGGACGTACGCGTAGGTACGGCCCCGCACAAACGGCCCGATCAGTGTCCTCGCAAGCACACGAACTGTGGAACGAGCTGCGGAGTGGTGATTTTTTTGTTGATTTTTTGTTTGCACGTGTCGAAAGTGGATGCCCGCAGACGCCAGAGCCCGAGAGCTACAGGTCGGCACACTCAACCGGTGGTCGGGACCCTGAGTAAATAATCCAATTCTTCCAAGCTTGCATTTGAGATCCCGGGAGACCCCAGGAAGCCTCCCCGGACGGGCGTGGTCGAAGATGGGAAGCGAGGCGACGGGAGGCAGGGGCTCCGCTCGTATTGCTCCGGCCCATATCACGTTCCAAGAGTACATCTACGAAAGCAATAACGTTATGTTGATAAGTGCGCAGCGCGGGAGTATTAAGACACAAACGTAACGAACCGGTTTTTCGCCAATATTTTGTATATCGTTTGTATTATAGATCGTTTCACGCTTCAGTTCGATCGCACCGAGGAGTTAGTGTTCCGATCCCCGGCTCCACTCGCCGAATACGGCCGGGGAGAAGGTTACAATAATAAGCGTTAGCTGTTTTGGCGACAGTAGGAGGACTAGGCAGAGCCACTCTCATCCGTTAGTCCGTAGGGTAGACTAGTGAACAGTTTGAGCAACTCACGCAGAGAAATACATTCAAATAATCAAAACGTTTCTAGCCGCTGTAGCCGCTGTATCTAGTAGGAACGAATAAACTTCAGCCATTCTTCATCTCTGTCCCGTTCACCTCTGCGATCTGCACGCAGATAGAGGCAGCTTAGTTTGACAATAGACAATCCTTTACAGGTAGTTTTGAAAAGATGTTCTTCAACCGCTCTTTTGGAAACGACAGTTGTTACCGTACGCGACCGCGCAGGGGTTTAACAGGAATGAAGTACGCACAGAGGCACCACTACCGTGCCGTTGCATTCACCAACCATTTCCGTTTTCGAAGGCAGCTAGCGGGGGTGATAAATCTAGTTATCAAACGAGCTACCGAGCTGCGTTGCAACCGAACTAGCCATGTACAGAACTGCACGTGAACACATTCGCCCGGTCCTGGAAGGCACCGGCATATCAGTATTAACATTTCACATTCCTCTGTTTTAAATGTGGTGTTGCTCTTATAGACGCAAATTGTGTGAGGGAACCTAAAACCAAAACAAGAATTAAATATAACTATGCATTAAACAATTGTAAGAAAGGTAACTAACATAACACCAAATACTACCAATAAGTAAACCCGTAGGGAAACCTCCCCCCCACGACCCCAACACCACCCCCCATCCCCAAAAGATCAAACATCAGTAACAACTACCGAAAAAAAACACACACACACACACCCAGTACGAACATAAGTAGATTAGCGCATGAACGAATGTAGGGGCTGTTGTTACGAGGCGAGCAGAAGCGAAACGCGGCGCAAGCTTACGGTTACGCTGTTTTAAATCAAGTAGTAGTTTTTGATCATTTAGCATAAGCCATCGATCGGGAAATGAGAGG
This sequence comes from Anopheles dirus, assembly GCA_000349145.1. Taxonomy (NCBI): domain Eukaryota; kingdom Metazoa; phylum Arthropoda; class Insecta; order Diptera; family Culicidae; genus Anopheles; species Anopheles dirus. The sequence goes on along the minus strand of KB672713.1, from coordinate 158,754 downwards.
CCGGGATCGAGCAGCCAAATTTGCGGCGGAAAACGCTCAAAATTTTAAACGACACAACTTTGCACTGTTTTCAATACTTGTTACGGATTCCCCGCCGCGCGTGGGAGGGAGTGGGAAGAGGGGAGGCACGTTTGTGAATCTCGAATCTGGTTGTACGTGTGTCTGTGTGTTTCTCGTATTGGTGTTATCTTTACTTTTCGAACGCGCGCCCAGGAGCAGAACACTGAATTGGAACGCGAACAGCGCGATAGACGATGTTCCTTTGGAAAGTGGACTGCTAGACTGCTGCCTGGGTGTGTATGCCAGTGTTGCATGCGTTTATCTTCGACGCTTCTGTACTAACCACGTCATCGCTGCCGCTCCCGTTCGTAGCGAGTCCGACTAGGCAAAACTACGCGCATAGTGCAACGTAGGTAACGCTCTCTGGATTACCCAAACCAACCAACAAACGCACATATAGCCATCCAGAAGCTCCATTAGGTACTACTCCCCCCGAACTATGTTGTTAGAAGTTTAATAATATACAGTGGCGATTGTAGTAGGCGACATTAGTAGGCGCTAGTAGGCGACGGCTGTGCCGCAATGTGCTGTTTATAACAGGTAGTTGAACTCCGCTTCAACGTGACACACGACTTCACTCCACTATTGCTTGCCCCAAACCGAACAGACGGTGGATAAAATACTTAACTAGTTACGTAACTATAAATACATAGCAGCTGCATAAGTGTCTACGATTTACCGATCAAAACTACCACCATTCCCGTGCGCACTGGACGGCGCACTGGTACTCCGAGAAGTCATCAGGATCATCCTCTTTTCAAGCTATTCATCGCTCGAAGCTCCTTTGGATAGTAAATCTCTAAGCTGAGAAGTGTTTAATAAGGTGTTATTCAGGAAAAAACTAACTTAGTTCTTATGCTGACTGCACATCTTGCTTCAAGCGAGACGGTTTCTCCCGAAGTGTGCAATCCGCTAAAGAACTTGATTTCTTTTCAATGACTCCAGATGAGCTCTTCTTAGGGCAAGATGAGCTATCCACCGGGAAGCATGAAAACAGCCATCATCTCACACCATCGTACGTTCTCACATTCAAACAGCAGCTTCTTTGCTGCATCTGTCTTGGGCAGCCACAATCAGAGACCGGAATTGGCCGACAATCCGCGCGGAACGTCGTTTCCCATTTTCCACCTAACGTTCAAAGAAACGGAAAAGCAACCCACCCAGACTAGTGCACGCAATCGAGACGACACAATCAAACCGGATCGCTCACCCTTCAGTTTCGAACGCCATTCCGAACGCAAAACGAAAACGAAAACCAAGAAACACGACACGCCAGTATTGCCTGTGAAACCAACACCTCAAATGAGCTCTATTTTTCTAGCCCGTAACCTTTGACTGTTGTTATACATCGTACTGAGACTGGGCGTGGATGCGTGGATGGCGGGTGCGTTTGTTTTTCTTTCTCGCTCCCCGAACCGGGCCACCCCCGCGGACGGTTCGCGAAGCGTTGCGCCGAGCGGGCACGGGAAAGGCGACACAAGCTAACAACCAGCGTAAACGATAATCTTGAATCGAAACGAAGAAATCGAAATCATTCTGTCAATTACCAGAAACCGCGCGCGTTTTGCAAAACATTCAACGATCACGCCACACGTTACATTTAACACGCTTAACCTGCTCTCACCGGCTCTCACACAACTTCACTTCTTCATGTCGGTTGTTTTTCTTGTGTACGCACCATCTCTGATTAACGGACTCAAATATACATTATCGCGTTCGGCAGTAGCCCTGCGTTAGAGCATCGAGAAACCAATAGTCACGTTCGCTGTAAATCGAAGAATCCGTTTTTAAATGTACCTGTGTATAAAGTAGCGTTTAAAGAGTGTAAGGGCAGTGCGGGCGATCGCTCAGTGAAGCGAGTGGCTGAGGCAAGCGGAAACCAAAGGTACACAGAAAGAATATTCTCTCCCACCAAAAAGTATTAGCGGCTAGGGCATCGCACCCCGGCGATCGCAGTGACTAGAGCGGTGCGAATAGTGATGACGATTAACAGAACGTCCGCGACATGCGAACTTATATATATATATATGAATAACAAATTAAACCAACTGAAGATATATACATACACATATACATAGAACAGAGACATGAAAGCAGCACTAGTCAAACGCGTTACAAACAATTTAACTAATGATCGGTAGCGTATTTAAGATGCAAGTATGAAATATGAACTTTGTTGAACCGAGAGACGGGTGATGGTATCGGACCACGATCCGGCCGTTCGTAAGCGTGAAGAAGGGCGAGGGCATAGACGATATAGGGCTGCGCGGTTGCGGAGAGGAGTGAATTAGCGAGAGGGATGCAGTAAACATACTTTGAAAATTCTCAAACACGTCCATGTGTGCTGTACAGTACCCAACACAGCGGGAGGGAAATGGCCAAATGCGTTCAGTTATTAAAGAACCCGCTCCACTGTCCACTGCTGGTGCGGTCGCTTTGCAGGCTTCCAAGCAGACGCAACCTACCAGCCTGTTTTGGTTCCTCGTTCCTCCAAACATCCCGTTTAAGTAGCGTTACCCACGGGGGATGCTGGTGTTCACACATTTCACCAACCACCGCCAACCATCCTGTACTGTACATTGTGAGCAAAAGGAATCATTCTAGCACCGCTGTTTAAATAAATGAAACTGGTTATCAATAAGTGTTTATGGCAATTGAAAAGCACCCGGGAGAACATTTCTCAAACGCATCCGAACACGGCGGTGGTGGAGAAGAAGCAACAGTGTCGAGTGGTTTGTTTCGAAGTTATTTTATATTTTTAATAGTGAATTTCTTCATAATGCCTTGATATTCGTTAATAGTATTGTCACCGAGAACAGAAAACAGAATGTACACGTTGTTTCATCGGAGATTCGTTCGCGTCTATGCAACAAAATAAATTATCCTCCCTACGGACGCGTTTGCATTTTTGCACCAGCGTGGTTACTATCTTACAACAGCAGTTCGCTGCGTTCCTCTACTCTACCTCGTTTGACTGGCCAAGCGTCCGTTTTGCTAAATCTTGCTCACCGAACAAACTACGCGCAAAAGTGATCCGCGGAAACGTCTCTTTGCAAACCGAAATGCCCACTAGCACCGACTAATGATTGCCTCGCGCACAAGCGTACCGAACAGAACCCAAAGCGCAGGAGAAGATTCAGCTTAATCGTAACGGAAGTGAGTGGAAAAGAAAAAAAACAACTACACTCGAGTAAGGTTTCAAATATATGTTTCCGTTTAATTTTCATTTCGCTAGCTCCATGTTCTTTTTTCTTCACTTCTCGTATCAATTCGAATTGCCGCCATTTTGCTTGGACTATTTGACTAGAAAATAAATTAATGCAAACCAACGTTGCGCTCGTACACGCGCCGTTGGCCTCGTAACCGGACGATGGGACGATAATTTTGCGTACACGCTATCACTAGATATTAGGGAGATAATTAAGTGCCTTGAAAGAAAGAAAAGCACGCTCTACCGCACCTATCATACACTGTACACGAGGTAATGAAGAGAAAGGGTGTGGGCGCGAGAGTGTGATAGGGAACTCTAGGGCAACAAAAGATCGTCGCGAAAGTGAACCGTCACCACACCAGGCCTACACTAGCGCACACTCTGTAACAATTTCGCGTTCTGTCCCTCCCCTGTGGGCGTTTTTGGAAGTAACGTTTTTGGCAAACATGTTTCTCCGCGCTTACATATCTCGCGCAATTCCTCTCCCGTAGGTCACGCGTGCAGGAATTGACTATCCGTTACAAACTAGATACACGTACAAAAAGAAAGAGACAAAAAAACGGAGCTGTAACTACTACTGGCCTCGCGTACTACTAACTGGCGTGTTTGCTCGTGCCCGTGTCTGCTTCACCTGGCTTCAACCGTTGTAAATGTTTCAACTTTCGCACTTTCGCAGCCGTTTTGGTTTTCGCTCTCTTACATACTAGTCAATTGTGTTTGCCTGATTGGGGAGTGTGCCTCACCAGTGCGCATATTATCATCGTTTTACTCCCTTTTCCCTTTTTTGGCCATACCATCACAACGAATACATTCCCCGCACTGTCCACCCGCGTGCCGATCGAGCCCGCACTACAACAAAAAATCACGCGTAATGCCCTAAAACGTACGATGCCAAACAAAACCGTCCTAAAGAGGTGCAGTCGTGCACGTGGTGTGCCTGCTTTTGCGCTTTCTTCTGCCTTTGTTCACTATAAATTTAGACTACTCAATAATTTATCCTTCACCCGATAAGCTATCAGTGTTAATTTATAATTCCTTTGGCGACGGCGATGCGACAAGCACACGGGTGGTACACGGAATACTGACACGTCCGTGCGCATCCAACGGCTCACCTCCCAGCAACAAACAAACAGCAAACAACTGGGACGAACTCGCCTTCCCGCTTCCCGCTCCCAAAATCACAAGACGCGCGGCCAACAACTGCCTGCTTCAGATCACATTGGTTCGATGTGCGACATGCTCGCCTGTCCCGTTTTCTTTGGCTATGCCCGGCGGCGCGCGACGCACCTACGACTTGTACGTCCGGATCACGTCCCGGATGACGGCGCGGCACAGCGGACAGTGTCCGCCGCCGATGCCGCGCCACTGCTTGATCGCACAGTCGTAGCACATGCACATATGGCCGCACATGTACAGCACCGAGTCGATCGGCTTCTCGAAGCAGATCGTGCAGTCGACGCAGTTCGTCGAGCTGTAGATGCCGTTCGCGGCGAGGGCCGCCGTCGAGTAGTTGGCCGCGTTGTTGTAGTTCGAGAGGGACTGCAAAGGAGAGAGAGAGAGAACGGAGCACTGTTAGTCGAGCCATCCAGAATGCTTACTAGCGTGTGTGGTTAACTTACCTCAGGGTATGCAGGTGTATTACTGGTGGCCATTAGCTCACCGCCGGTTCCGGTTGAGCCGGTATGCGACGAAAGGGACAGCGTCGACAGTGGCACGGACAGCGTCGAAGCCGAGGTGGTCATGCCGCGCGTCACCAGTGTGGCCTGCGCCTGCGGCTGGGTCAACTGCTGTTGCTGCTGGGTGAGCAGGTCGGTAGGGGGCAGATTCACGACCAGCACCGTACCGCCCGGATTGATCTGGATCATGTCGGGCCGCACAGCGGCAGCGGTGGCAGTGGCCGTCGCCAGCGCGTTCGTGGAGGAAGCACCGGCGAGCGTCCGGCAGCTGCCTGCCGACTCAGCCATCACCTGCGCCGACTCCTGGTGCAAGCTGCGCACCGACTGACTAGTGGCGGCGGCCGCCAGCGACGAATGCGAACGGGCCATGTACATGTTCGAGGCGCACGAGGACGGCGCGGGCAGTGGCAGCGTGTGGCTGAATAGACGCACGCTCTGCGTCGAGCCGTACACATCCAGGAACGCCCACAGCTGCAGCGACTGGTCGATGTGCATGACGACCGACGGCGGGCCCCCGTTCTTGCTGATCTGCACCTCCCCGTTCACGGTCACGCTGAAGCACAGCTCATCGCCGCGCACCAGCGTCGACGCCACGTCCTTGCTGACCACCCAGTACTCCGGCCGATCCAGCAGCATGTCGGAGTCGTCCGGCAGATCGTTCAGCTGCAGGCTGGCCGGATCGCACGACGTCAGCCCGAGCGCCAGCGACCCAACGAAGATCGAGTCCGTCTTCAGGATCTGGATGATCAACCGCTCGCCGATCTTCACCGGGCGGGGCGAGAACACGTACCCCTGGCAGAACTCGGTGTCGGCCCGGGTCGCCACGTACCGGTCGGCGGAGAACTTGATGTTGCGCCCGCGCACCGGGTGGAACGGCAGCGGCAACAGCCCCGGCGCCGGGCTGTGGTACCGCACCGAGGTGGAGGGGCTCAGGGCACCGGCCGCTCCGCACGTGCCCGCCGGTCGCTCCTCCATCAGCTGGTGGTTGTGCTGGTTGATGCTGAGCGACTCCAGCTGCGGCATGCCGAGCTCCGGTTCCGTCGGCCGGCGCGTCTGGCTTTGCGCGTGTGGATGATGCGGCAGCTGCTGCTGCTGCTGCGGCTGCTGCGGGTGGTGGTGCTGTTGTTGCGCCGCCTGGAACATGTAGATGCGCGAGTCGAGGAACTCGATCGCGGTCGAGTTGCCGTACACGTCGATCACGGCCCAGAGCGGGCCGCGCGCGTCCACGTCCGTGATGAACACGCCCTTCTCCTCGCCGTTGATGCCGAAGTGGACGTCGCCGGACGGCGTGACGTAGTAGAACAGCACATTGCCCCGGTAGCAGTAGCGCTCGTTCAGTGCCTTCGCCCAGAACCCGGGCTTGTTCGTCAGATCCGGACAGGCGTACTTCGGGAGGTTGCCGCGCAGCGACGCCGGATCGTTGCAGGTGAACCCGAACCGGATCACGCCGCTCCAGTTGTTCGAGATGTCGAGGAACTTGACGCAGACGCGCTCGTTCACGCGCACCGGCCGCGCGCTGAACGTGATGCCCTTGCAGAACGACTCGTACCGCTTCGCGACGGTTCCCTCGCGCGAGATCCGTATGTTGTCGCCGTGCACGCTGTGGAACTGGAGCGGGGGCAGATTGTTCGGGCCGGGGCAGGACGATGCACTTCTCGTTGCTAGAAAGAGAGAAAGAACGAAAGGGAAACATCAGTAAACGTGTCTTGACGATGTCGTTCAGCTGTCGTTTCGACGAAAAAAAAAACGACGACCTAAATATAGGCTTAAATCTGTTCCCAATCGAGGGTGTGTTGAGAAAAGAAGCAAACGCGCGTGCACAGGTGTGCACAGGAGTGCGCTACCCACCAACCGGAACCGGATGTCCATTAAACGGTGGAAGAAAACGGGAACGCCGTACGGCGTCGTCCCTCCCGAACAGTAAGGCAACGAAAAATCGGAACATGCCGAATGGAGATGGAAGACACAAAAAAAAGTGGAACGAAACGAGAAGCAAGCGCAGAGAAACGGAAAGAAAATGAAGCACACACACACACAAAAACGGCATCGCATCGGAAATGGAACTTCCGATCCGTCGTGGTAGGCTGTGGCGTCTCGCGCGTCGTACGACGTCGACGACGTGATGCGACGCACGCTGTTCACAAACGCATCGCAGCACCGCACCAACAGGCGACATCCGGCGGCGGTGATGATGACGATGATTACCCCTTTTTTTCGGTGCAACGGGCGAGGACAACAACAAATTGGTGCACTCGAGTGCACTTGAAATTACCATTCGCTGCTCGCGAGCCCGAACGACACTGAACGCCGGCATTCCACAGGAGCCGATCAATTAAAAACCCCGGCTGTCGATCGGCGCGGAAGCAGGCCCGCTTTGAGAGTTTCCTTCCGTTGCTGTTTTCGGTGCGTTTTGTGTTGGAAGAAAACCCGGCAGCTGCCTTCTTCGCACCAGCTACCAACGTCCTTTCTTCCTTGCTCGCTTGCTTCGTGTTTCGGGGATTTCTTTTGCGCTCCCTGTTCTCCCTACTCGCTCGACAAAAGCATCCTTACCCCGGGGATTCGTTCCACGCGGAGAGTATTCGTATGCAGCGTGCGTAATGTGAAAAACGTCGTGTTTTTTTCTGCCTCTTCTCAGCGCTAACAGCAGAAGCGAAATCCATCAGGATTTCGTTTTAATTATAAGCCCTCGGAAACCACCACATCTGGCGCGCATTATCCGCGAACGCGATTGTCCACCGTAGGGGTGGGCCTCGATTCGTCGTCCTCCCTCGCTTTCTTCTGCTGGCTGGCTCGCCCAATACACCCACAACAGCTCGCCCCTAGCGCAGGCTGCGCTCGTTCGAGTTTCCATTTCACGCCAACCACAAATCCCCGAAGGAAACTTGGACAGATGGCCTTAACTTGCCAAAAAAAGCACGCACACACACACAAACAGCAAGGACACACATCGCCGCACACGAAGACGGTCTTTGCCAGGGCCAGGGGGTTCGTCGGGATTTTTGTCTGTGAAGGTTCGTGCAGGAAGAAAAGGGCAGAACATCCGATTCGTCTCACGTTTCGGGTGGGCACCTCACCGCCCCCCGCTAAAGACACCGGATTCGTTGCACGCACGTGAAAAAGGAAGCGCAAGGCGCAAGGACCAGCTGGCTCGGAACGGAGGGTCGATCACTTTTATCCGCCCGGAAAAGGTTCGTCGCCTTCACACCCCGAAACGAAATTCCCAAGACCGTGGAATCCTGCCGCGCAAACGATGCTGCGGGGGAAAAAAAACGGCGCAAAACCAGTGCCGGGCCGCCGAATAAATCTAGCGCGTCGCGACAACAGGCGCGGATGGGGCAGAAAAAAAAAACAAATCGAGATCGAAGACGGAATAATAATTGAACAGTGTGCGATCGCCACCGGCCGTCACCGGAACACCGCGGCCGCTCCTGGCGCCACTCGAACCGGTCTCGGCCGCGGCGTCGCGTCGGTGTCGCGCGGTGTCGGTAAGTGAAGTAATGGACATTTCTGCAATACCACCCTGTGGGACTTTCTTTCTGCGCCGGGCACGGAACGGAGCGGCTGGAATTAATTACACGCGGCCGCCAGTGTGTGCGTCGGGAAGGAGAGTGCCGATGGCGACAGCGATCGTGGATTAAAGCGTCCGGAGGGAATCACAGTCGAGAGATCTCGAGCTCGTTTCCATGGAAACGGAGTGCTTTTCTTTTTTTGTTGGCGTTGTTCTCTGTGTGTGTGGTTTGAAAACTCGCGAGTTACGGTGGTCAATTTCCGTTTCCATTTGTTTCAACCCACCCAACCGAGGCAGTGTATGGAGATTTGCTGGCCAGCCAACCCTGGAAACCTGTTGGCCACCGGAAACGCCGCTCTGCGGTAGAATATCGTCCGTTACGGCACACTACCCGTCATAATAATTTTCACCGAAGCACGTTCTGAGTTTTCCCCCTGGTTGCGCCCTCTCGACTGTGACGCAACGCTCGACAGGAGAAGATAAAAAAAAACGCAAACCGGGCAGGGGGAAAAAGTTCGTTACAAACGGCGTCACGCGTCGGTTGCTACGATGACGGCTTAGGGGGAAGTTGGGAAAATGCTGCAGCTGCCCCTGTCGGTTATCACCGGGGCAACGCGCGCGCGAGTCCTTAACGGACGAAACCGTCGGGAGAGAGAGAGAGTGTGAGTGTGTGTGTGAGAGAGAGAGAGCATATGTGAGACGTCCTGTAACGGACGGCAGCCGACAGGAGACGCTAGCGAAATTGGCTACTAACCTAATCCCATCCGCTTCTTGATCTTCTTCAGCACCTTCATCTTGTTCTTGATGGGTGAGAAGATTGTGTCGTTTTTCTTGTTCTGCTGCTGTTGCTGCTGCTGCTGCTGCTGATGGCACTCGACGAAAGCGGCACCGGAACTGGTCACGTTCAGTACACCCATATAGAGGCCTATAGATCGTCCACCCCGTTGCGAGGCGGAACAGCGAGGCGGAATATAGAGTTTTTTGTTTGCTTCTGTTCTGGATCCCACAAAATCCGGCACCGATTCTCCAAACGTCGCTCAAACACGGGCGCACATATCAACCGATCGCGCCTGGTGGTAGTGTGTCACGATGCGCTGCTCGCCGACAAAAAACTTTCTCCCGTTTCCGTTCTGGTGTTGCGCGAAAGTTTTATTTCTGTGTTTTTTTTTATATAATTATTATTGTTATAGCGCGGTATGCGGAAAACAACAACACCACACAAACACACGAACGCACACTGAAAGCAGTGCGCAGCGGGCGGGGAGAAGATCGAGCAAATTTTTGGGGCTCCTTCCGCGAACCTTCAACACAGGTAGGTGAGTGTGTATGCGCGCACGAGATCGCGAAAATGCGAAATTGGCGATCGCGAAAGAACGCAACCGGGCGGCGGCGCGACGGGGCCTGCCTTCTTTTGCAAACTTCAGCTTCTTCGATCGAGTCACCACTCCACTCCACGCGCTCTCACACTCGCCTCCTTTTCGGCGGATCTTCCCTTTCACAAAGCTACCACTAGCGCTTCGTAACCGCTTCTTCGGCCGCGCCGCTGGACCGGAATTTCGCGATCGTCACTGATTTTTCCCACGGTTCCAAACGCCGAGAGCCGCGCACGCACACAGCTGAACACTCAAGGTACACACAAAACCGACGACGACGGAAGGGGGTTTCTCTCGCGGGTTGAAACCAGTATGAGCGAAGCGCGCGAGAGTTCGATCCAACACAACACCACAACACACAGGTAAGCGAGCGAACCGAGCACGGCCTGCTGCGGTGTGCTTGGGTGGTTTTAAACTTTGTTTTGCTACCCCTTTCGCTGGACACCACCACACCACTACGGTCGTTTGTCGACGGAATCTTTTACTAAACGCGCGGCTTTTCACTTTTGTTGCAAATGCAAATTTCACGCGTTTTGGGCGAAACTCCAAACTTAAAGGTTCCGCGGGACGGAATGGGGTTTTTCGTTCCTTTTCTTTTCTCTACTGCGCGGACGGGGCCGACGGACGATGCGTGTGTCCGTACCGGAGGACGGCGTGCGATGAAGTGACTGCTTCGATGAGCACGACTTGCGTATGTCGACTCGCCGCCTCGCCGCGCTAGAGAAACCTCCTCATCCCTGGCCCATTCCTTCCCACCAGCCTCCTTCTTGTCCTTCTGTCTCACGGTGTCTCTCTCTCTCTTACGCGCACGCCCAACCCGCTTTGGGCATTTTATGAAATCTTCCTTCCTCGAACGCTCGGTCCTGCTCTCTCGCTCCCTCTCTCTCGCTCTCTCTCTCTCAATGAGCTCGTCGTGTGCATCGACCAGCCGGCCCTCTTTTCTGTCTGCTGTCTCGCTCGCCTCTCGCAGCATAAAACCGAACCGGCCGCATGCACGCATCATATGCGCGCTGCAGACGTTCCCTGCCACCAACCCGTCTCGTCCCTTGCCACCGCCACACCACCACCAACACAAACTCACCCTTCTGGGATGAGCAGCGCGCAGCCGTTCCATCTGCTCGCTTTCATTATGCTCACCTTGTTGTTGCCCGTGCTCTGCTCGCAACCATCTCCTTCTGGTGTGCACACACACACACACACACAGCACGTCAAACTGCATCGCGATGCTTCGCTTTTTTCGCTCTCCTGCGCACACCTTCGCGTTTCGGTTATGGTGGTGTCTTTCTAAAATTGTTTTATGTCTTTTCGTTTGCGTTTTTCTTTCCCTGTTCGCTGTTGTTGTTTAGCGTTGTGCCCTTTTCCGCTGGCATAGAACGTGAGGATCAGGATCTCGCCGTGAGAAAGAGATACATACCATCTCGGGGGATGTTTGGGGCTTCCCTGCACTGCGCCACCTCGTCGCAGAGGGTAATAAGGTCTGGCCTTTCGCTAGTTACTCATTCTAAACAGCGCCAAACGCCAAAACACTCCCACCAGCAGGTCGAGACGCGCGAGACGACATCGCGATCGCGATCGTGATCGAGACTTCATTGCGCTGGTGGTGTGTGTTTGTGGTTTAGGTACGCGGAAGAAAGTGGAAAACCTTTCCCAAGCAAGGTTTTTTTTTTATCGAAGAATTCAAAGTTCTTCTGGAACAAGGTTTGTTATCGAAGAATTCGAAGATCTTCTGGAAATGCATGCTCAGGTGGTAACGTCACCGTAAGGTCTGTTCTCCACGATAATTCCAATCTGGTTCTACACGCCCGAATCGAAGCATTACAAAGTGTCACAAAACCCTGGAACCCTGGCGACCCTCCTCACGGTGACCACCCAAGCGTCCAAACAGTCCCAAATTTCGGATCCATTAACGATCGTCTGATTCATCAGCGCCTATACGTGCGGCAGACGGTGTGAGCTACGGGATTCCATCCAACGACTCCACCACCGTTAAAGATGTAATCGTTAATGTATCATTTCCCACCGGCGGTAACGGCCATTCCAGGGCCGCACTATCGCACTGTCCCAAGACCCTAGACCGCACTTAACCACGCGACCCGAACAAACGGAGCGGCAACTGGCGGACCTCACCACTTAGCGGACCACGCGGTTGTCTGTTGCTCTGGTGGTGGTGGTAGTTCAAGAAGCCGTGTGAACATCTTCAGATCATGTATATTCCATGTTGCTCCCCTGAGGTGAGCCCCGTCTCCGTGACCGGTTGGATGCCGGGCGAGAGCACAAAGCTCCCAAAAAAGTGAGTCTTTCTCCTCGGGAGTCGGGCAACAGTTTCCCAGGGTCTTTCGATGCTCCCCATCTCCGAGATGGATCGTTAGCCGAGGTGGAACAACGCTGGCCACTAGTTACTCTGTTTAACGCAATTGAGCGCGGGGTACGGCAGATGATCCGAAACGCGGGTAGAAAAACGCTCGGGAGGAAACTCGACCCCGAGAAAGTCTTTCGCCGTTGAGACGCGCGAAAGGTCTAAGGTGATTCAGCATCACAGACCGGCGTGGAAACGTGCAAAACGTTGTTTCGTCTCGAGCGATCGGTCTAGCCTAGATACGGGATGCTGGCGGACGGGCCGACAGGAAGACTACGATATCCGTCGGTAGCCGTGGACGTAACCGGACGTGGCATTTAATCGATACATCCCCTCCCGACTGCTTCCCGAACGTTCCAGCCACACGAATCGTGACGGGCCAAAGCAAAGCAACAGAAACGTTAATGGATCCCGTCTGTTTAGATCTGTGTGTTGGTTCTGTTTTTGCTCGACACTGCACCGCCACCGGATCCGCAGATCGGCGGTAAGACATATATCGATCTCGGCGATCGTTTCCACTGGCAGCGCGAAGAGCATTTAGATCGGCACTGCCACATCCGAGCGTGGATGACTCACTCGAAGATACGGGATGCGATAAATCTCGCCCGGTTGGCTCGCTGCTCGCCGCGTTATACCTGCTATCTCTCTCTCTCGCTCTTTCTCTGTCGACGGGAGATCCACCACCCGGTCGCAATCAGCGGGATCATATGATTTTAGATCGTATTTTACGAACCCTCAAATCGCAAGACGCCATGGTTCCCAGCGGCCGCTCGTTCGATGGCCAGCGACATCTTCATCCAGCCACCTCCATCCGGGATGGGAGGAGGAACTAGAAACCATTTCCCCAATGTTTCGTAGCTTCAAACGCCCAATCGCCCTGTTATGGCGCTTCCGAATGTTTCCCACGCTCGTGAACGGATCGGGGACCTGTGCCGGGCGCGCGAGATAAACGCTTGCCACCGGTGTCCTCTAGGTGGTGGATCGCAACAACCACAACAAATGCCAGAAAAAAGTCCACCCAGGCCCGGTTGTTGCTTCCCAGGCGCAATGATCGGCGTAAACGAGGCCTTTTTGTCATAGGTAATGATGGAAAATTGACTCCATCACGGCCGATTGACGAATGGTCTCCGTCGGTCGGGGAGGCTCATAAAAAAAAACCAATCACGGGCAGGATAGTTTTTGCGCGGTTTTACTCGTAGGGGCTTTGGGGGCAGCAAAAACCACGAGTCCCGTTTGAAGAATGTGGTGGTGTTTTTTTCCCTTGCTGGCGAAGCGGAAGGTGATCGATTAAATCGGCTTTCATCGCATTGGGCAGGATCAATTATATACAAGCAATCATTCAATATCATTGTTGTTATTATTATTTTTATTATTTGCCTATTGGTTTATAGCGGGTCACATCCCTGAGTTATAGACTAAAGCTAACTAACGTTTGGTATATCGTAACACCTGTGTCAGTATTATCGCCCGATATTCTTAACTAATACTCGCTTAATACGATTTTAAAAGGATGCCACATTACGAAGAATGAAGTAAAACTTCCGAATCTAATGCGTCCTGATCTTGGCTACAACATCGAAGTCGTAACACATTGTTTAAAGGATATGGCAACATCGTTGACAGCTGATGTATACAAACGTGGATTGCAGGAACATGAGAAAAATCGACTGGTGTTGTGCTTCATGAATCTCAAGTAAAGACTCATGCAAATAAAGATTCGATTATCTAATATTGGAGTGATTTGCGGCAATATCGATGCATCAGCTATTATGGAGCAGCTAAACATAAGTATACATTGGCTAACTTCACGTCATACAACTTTTTGAAGACAACCACGATCCCACGAACCCATAGCAGATATGACACGCGTTTTTTATCAACTGTACGAACACTTTGACTTCAACATAAGCATGCATCAATTTAGGGAAAGACTACGCTTTGTGACTGAATCTGATGTAGTGTTTTTTTTTTATTTATAAGTATGACGGCCTTGGTGGCCGTATTGTCAGTGCCTAAGTGCACTGACCGACATTTTTGTTCTCAGGGCATTTCCTCCCTGTAGTTTTGGCCTTATCCCGGGCTTACTCGGTTGTGCTGGATGGTGATGATGTAGTGTTGTTTTTAAATGTAAAATGTTTGTTAGTAATTTAAAGCGTGTTAAGCCTCCGGCTGGCGAACTCGATATTTAATAAATAATAATAATAAATAATAATAATAATAATAATAATAATAAATATAAATCATTATAGATTTGAAGAAAATATGAAGATTCATGATTCTTTAGAGATCATACAAGATCCATCAAATCAAAAGGATCATAAATCATTGAGGATTATTCGCGAATTCAAAATTCGTCAGAAGATTCAGAATAAAGTGTTTAACCATTCACGAAAAGAACTAAGGAATTCATGAATCTTTCAAGGTTTATGAATCATTAAAACTTCTAAGATTCATTTGAGACTTCACATTCAGTTTGAAGATTTTTTAAGATTCACGAATCTACATCAGATTAACACATCTGCCGCATAGACTTTGCGGCGAAGCATGGCCATGATTATGTTGAACCGAAGCAAAGGTCTTAGGGTTGTTTCGAGGGAGTAGGAGATCAAACGGAGATAAATTATAGAATCTAAATAATATCCAAGATTTATTTGGATATTTCTTACAGCAATTAGATAAAAGATGAGTTAAGCTTGATATGATAAAAAACATATAATCATACAAGAGTTTGTCAGCGCTTATATAGCTCCAAAATAGGTACAAAACAAGTATTTTCTTCGTACCTGAAACACGACCAACGGTACATCATCAAATTTTCCACGTGCAGTTACCACCACTGCACCGGAGTGCAGATGCATTCGTTACAGCACTAACGGAACCTTCCCTTCCCTATTCAAACCGGCCCAGCCGTGAGTGCTTTCCAATCAGACGGGGCGTTTTAAGAACAAATATTGATTTTCCCATCAGCGCTCCACCGGCCGATCGCCGCGAAAGGTGTGAGATACCGATCGAGCAAACTACTGCCTACGCTTCTAATGTGCATTTAAACGTTTTTCACGCGCGCCATGTCATTCGATCCCCCGTGCTGGTACGTCCGGGCCCAACGAGCAGGGTTCGGTTTTTATTGATGGCACCAAGCCGGTCGTGTGATTTGGGAGACATTAGACGGTCTTCAGATAGCCATCAGATAAGAGACAGGACAGCTCTCGATGTCCACCCTTGCTGGAGCTGTTGAGTGATCACCCAACATCAGACGAGAAAACTCTCACCTTCGTTCGGTCGGCGGTTTTATTGGGGGCCTTCAAATGGTGGCCCCAGCAAAACCTCAACGAATTGACACTTCCGACGCCAAAAATCCAGGTGTGTCGCTGCGATGCGCTGCGTAGGACCTGAGTAATGGCTTCGCCTTCGCCTGCGTTGTGCTCACTTTCCCACGCGACCTTTGGCGGATCGGAGGCTCTGAAGTGTGGGAGCACTGGCACAGGCCGCCGGGAATACGCCATACACATAACGAGTGAAGAAATTATAAAAATACTCCCCACCCACTACTACCGCCCACCATCCCGCCCCGACAGAGAGTCATACCGGGTCGGGGTTCTTCCTGGAACCAGCGTCACGCACGTTCCGGAATTCCATTCAGCGTCTGGAATGCCACGGCGGCGGCGGCGAACCCACCGCCCAGAGTTTCACGAATCGCTGACCGTACGGTTCATTCAAGAAAAGGTACCAGGGCGGTGGTGGGTGGGTGAGAAAGAAATTATACCCCCGCATACACAGCCGCGCGCTCTCTCTCTCACTCTGCGCCCGCAAAAGCGTACGTGTTCCGACGGCTCAAATCTTCACCTCGCGCCTGGGTGAAGAAACAACAACCCAACAACAATGAAACCTCCGGCGACATGTCCAACGAGGAACACTGGTGGGGGTGGTGGGCGCGCGGTGTTTGCCGGAGGGGCTGAGAACAAAAAAACACGAGATGAACCAGACGAAGCAATGGGAAGTGCTGTGGAGGTCTGTTCCTTCGCATCAATACTCAATTTTCATATGTCCGCTAAATGACGTGCCCATCCGATCGTTAGCGTTGCCGTTTGGCTGGTGGCTCTTGTTTGCGGACGCACCCTCACACGCCCAGAGCACGGTACAATGTATTGCACCCTCTCTGCCAACCCTCAAAACCACTCGCTGCCGATCATTATTCAATAAACAGTCGTCCGGACATAGACTGTACTGTTTACTTGTCGAATGTTTCGCTCTGTCTGCCATTTCGGACTTTGTGGATGCATTCGGGTGGAGAGGACAGCGAACATGATCATCTGTTCCACGCGCAGATCACTCTCTCACACGCTCTTCGGCAACTCTCGGCAGCTTCATAACCATGCGCGAGATTTCTGTTGTTTTCTCGCTTTCTCTCTCTCTCTCTCTCTCTCTCTCTCTCTCTCTCTCCAACTCTTACTCTCTCTTTCTTTCTCTCTCTCTGCCCACCTAGTTTGGCCCCCAAATCAAACCCCCAATCACGACGAATCGCACAACCGATGCTCCTCGGCACAAGATCAAACTTTAATGCTTTCATAATAATAAACAGCCGCCAGTCAGCGAGCCACCCAGCCAAACGAGAAATAAACACAAACACTCAGACACACACACGAACACACAGAGCCGGAACCGTAAAATGCGCATCGGATCCGTACCGCTTCCAAAATCGCCTCCACGCCCGCACGCTAATTCGAGAAAGCCAATCAATTATGAACGTTTTGAGAGGATCACCTTTTATGGAGCTCTCGCGTTGGCAGCGCCGCTTCTTTCGGGCGCGTTCCCGGACACCTTTCACCGTTGTACACCGTGTGTCGTGTCGTGGAAATTAATTCTAACCAGGTTGCGGGATGGTGGGCCAGTTTGGAGGCATCTTCCATAGGGCACACACACTTTCTTCTTCTAAAATCGTTTAAGGTTTAGGCTTTTGCACGGTCGGCACACGGTCTCTCTGAGCGAGCGATCGCGAGCAGGCGAGATCTCTCCGCATACATGCGGAAACAATCTTTCCTTCCTTTCGGCCCATTCGCTGTCCGCTTGCACGGATCTTTCTTGTACGGTCTTGTTCGTCCGTACGAATAAAAACGTGACTTAACCATTCCGCGATGATTCACCCGCTATAGCGTCACCATGCGCGGGAGAGTGTTTCCGCGGGTAGAACGATCGCCGGCCCCGGTGTGATGCAGGTTTTAGCTGGATTTAGAGAGGTTATTCAAGTTTCTACACGATCACCCTGAGAACGGTACACCGTCACGGAACCGGAACGATCGCGAAGATCGCGGAACGATCGACGTGATTTTATGCAGAGAACGTTGTGTAGTTCTCTCTCTCTCTCTCTGGGTTGTACACTTGGATTTTACTTTTATTGGATGTAAATATGATTGGATAGTTCACATATAAATAGAAAACACGTTGAAGAAGATACAGGAACATACACGATACACGATACACAAGGCTATAATTTTTACGATTAAGTCATTAATGGCTCCATTTAAGATTGTTTACATCTTAACACTCGATCTGTCTCGGTTATGGCTTTATTTCAACAAAGATCTAAAACGATTCGATGCTCCACAGGGAAGTTTTCATACTACTCGTCGTAAACAGTTCTGTCATTATGAGCTCCATGCTCCACGCGCGATCGTCCCACCTGACCAATCACCATAACGATCTGTAGTACCCATCAGAACATCATTCTCACGCGACATGTGCAATTGCTAGTTCGCTGCTAACGGGATATTAACGCTAAAGTGCTTCACACTGCAGTACAAAACTACAATCGGTCTGGAGAGAAGAATTATGCCTTTTGTCAATCGCTTTGTTCAGTGCTCGGAACGGCGAGATGAAGATGGAGCTAGCGGCACCTCCACATCGCAGATGTCACCCTCTCCCTTGTTGGCCCACGTGGTCCCATTTCTCGGTGTGGGAACTTCATCTAGCACCAATTCTAACACATAGCCGGGGCGACGTCGCAATTGGCTCCATTGGCGATATGCCGCAAGCTGCGATATGCGAATTGTTTCCGTCGTCGCAAGGTCTCGCACGGTTCGTGCGCTGCCTGCACCACCCCTGAGTTGGGACAGTAGGTAGGCAAAGGCACCCACAAAACGACTGCAAACCAATGACACCTTTCGCGTTGTGGATGGAGCAATCAGCGAACCGGCGGGACGAAGACGAAACCTTCTGGCAGAATCGCAGACGTGCATGTAAACATTCACTGGAATCTTCCTGCAACCAACTGGGAACTGTCTTCGCACGGCGTACACCAGCCCGACGAGCCCGCGTGTGGACGTGCTGTGGATAAAATTATAGCTTTCAGCGTCGCACGGAAAACCCGGAGCGCAGGGTAGGGAAACCGCTTCGGGATCCACGGCGCGGGTGTGTGTGTGCTAACTCTCCGCGAAGACCCCCAGCCCTCGCGGTAGCACCGCACCGGGCATTGCCTTTGCGTTTATGCATGGGAAAATATTTTAATGGACGAATCGTGGCATGTCGATAGCGGGGAGGGGGGCGGGTTTTAGAAGAGGAGACAGTAATGGGGACAGAAACGCAAGGGAAGCCGCGTAAGCACATGATTGATTTTTCGTCCACTGTCTCCATCGGCTTCAGGTCTGTGTCGCACGTCGGTTCCTCCGTACGCCGACTACCGGGGACGTTCGTTAAACTGGAGCCCGAGCCGCGAGCCAGTGCGGTGTGGCGTGTTTGGGGCTTCGACCGACGCCACTAACTAAATCACTTCGCGTGCACCCTAAGCTGCGTGCTCTTCCGCCCGTGGAGATCGTAAAGCGCCGTAAAGGCTAATGCTGGTATTGATTGTTTGAACTTTTCGCCCGCTGGATGGCGAGTGGAGTGGAGTTACGCAGTTTGTGGAGGAAAAGTACCCGTATGCGACATTAGGATCTTGCTGAAACTATGAAGAAACCGAAGCAAAAGCGTCTAGTGCAACCTAATAGAGCTCTAGGGAGATACAACGTTCCAAAACTTGTTTATTTCCCGTCTCCCGGCCTAACGCTAAAGATCTGTAAAAAAGATCATTACGAACCGTACGTGAGAAGCAGACCTGAACAGTTGTACTCGTCGCCGAGAGAGAGAGAAAGAAACCGACACACAGTAAGCTATGATAGGTCCTCCAACACCACCACCAGTACGCACACGGTTTACTAAGCCTACTAGGCAACCCAGCGGCGGAGAAATGTCAGCAGACTCCGCACACACTGCAATAATGCCTTGGCAACCGCCGCCACCGTACACTACGGTCGATTGCACCGAACGCGCGCACCAAATGTCCCAACGTGATGTCGGCCGCCGTAAGAAGCGGACCGAACCGTGAGAGAGTAAAAACGGTTCCTTTCTCCTCACGGTGTTGCTGCTGTTAGGTTGGGATGATGCACGCCACGATGACATCAAATTCGCTCGAACCTCTTGGAGGTGCCTCAGACACAAGAAAGAAGCCTGAGTTCGGTGTGTATGCGTATTACGTAAGAGACGCCACGGTTCCCACGCGATTCGCATTGCGGGAGGTGCCAGCCCTGTACGCCCCGGTTCGCTCGTGGGTCTGGTCGTGTTTTGGGACCTAGCGCATCGTGATGATGATGCCAATGTGCCGTGTTTGTGGAGTAGTCCCCGCACACCGCACTAGCGTCGAATAATAAGTAACTGTAGCGCGTTGCTCGGCTCCCCTCGCGATGCCGCGTGAAGTCCCGTGAAGATATTTAGGAACGCCAGCCGGTATTACTGGCGGTACTGGGGGGAAAAAACACCCAGTAAGCCTTCTCATTCGGTTTGATTGGTGAAATTGGCTTTCATTACCTGTCAATTAAGTTTCTCGGTCGTGTCGAAGGTCTTTGTCTTGGCTGGCGTTGAGCAACCGACCAGTAAATCGGTGCACGCACGGGGTTTAGTGCCCGTCAGGGCGTCCTCCATTCTGAAAGCCATAATTTCTTCCGCAATACCCTGCTGCTGCTGCTGGCTCTGTTGAACAATTTGACAGTCGCTCCCCGGGCGCAAGTGATTTGATTAATAATGTTCTCACTAGACGAGATACACGGGACGGGAAGCCGTACATTGGACAGCCGTAGCCGATTGGGAGGGACTGAGTCGGTTGAGTGGATGGATCATACCGATTCGAGCTAATCGGTCGGATAATTAGCAATTAGGTTGCTCCAGCCGCTCGTGGTGCATTTGCTTCCGCGCGCGCGGACGGTTCTGTGCCTGGCACTAGCTGGCGATCACGACGAGCACGCCGGGAGGCAAGAGTGCCGTGGGAAATTTTGAACGCGATGATGGGCAGAATATATCCATCACCCGTTTCGAAATGAGGGAAGCTTTGACGTACGAGTTCGTACGGACGCTACGAGTTCGGGAGCTCGGGAGGTCACATTTCAATGCGTCGTTTAGTTTCATTAACTAAGCTGAGCTGAGTCCGACTTTCACTCACGCGCCAGCAGACGATGGACCGAGGGACGTTCAGATTTCAAGATTGTTTTCGCAACACATCTTCATTTCGCGCCGTTTACTGTCCGCGTTTCGTGGCGGTGGCGCATGGCGTCAATCTACCATAGCCGCAGCCTCCCACGACCCAGTTGGGAAAGTGGCGGCCGGCCGTATCACGAATTCGATTTCGGCGTTTCTCCCCCCAGAAAAAACAGCCTCTGCGCGCGCTGGATCAATCATATCTAAGCTGTGCGCGAATGGAAAGGAAACCGAAACGAGCTTCGACTGCCGCTTCGTGCTGCCCTTTTGAGCTTTTTCTACACCCCCTTTTTTGGGGCGGCGGGGAAGGGGGCCACACAGTAATCGCGTTCGCTGATTAATGATGAGCTACGCGGCGTGATTTGGTCGATTTAGCTCATCCCGCAGCATCTAGTTACCGGAGACGACCGTAGACGGCCGAAAACTTTCAAAAGCATCCACTTTGGTGAGCTCTTTGCAGTCTATCCTTCGTTCGGCCCATTGGCGCTCGCTCTACAAAGAATGTTTGTTATACTCTTTTGTTTCTTGTCGTTATCCGCACGCTAAATGCCACTTACTCACCGGACTAAAACGGCCCTACAGCAAAGCGAACGTATTTGCATGCTAAGCTAGATCCACCGGTAGGGCCTCCGAGCAGCGAACCAGCCTGTAACCGCACGCGGTGTCTACTGACGGCGTCTAAAAAAATAACAATAATAAAATAGACACCAGATACGCAAGCGACCCCGGCCAAGACGCCGACCAGCCAGCGGAGACAAAACTCGCGACGTCAAAATATAAATTATTTACCACTTGTTACCGCTACCGGCTCGGCTCCCAACGAGGCAGCGCGCGAGCGAAACGAAACCCCGAGCGGGCGATCAGAAGTGCGCACATTCCGCACGGAACACACAGCGCACCTGTGTGTGGCTTTGTAGGTCAGGCCGGTCGGCAGGAGAAGCCGCGTGGTGTTCGCGTTCCAGCTGGCTGGTGGCATGCACGGAGGAGACAAGTGCACTTTTGCATGAATCATACTGGAGGAGGACACGGCAACGGAGTCTTGGGTGTCTTAAGCTCCCGGGCCGCGGTTCACCATTGCCCGCGTCTTCGGTGAGTTGTTTCTAGAGTGCGCATTCTACTAGCCTCCTCCACGAGCGTCTTAAGCACCTTAAGCAGCGGTGGTGGTGGTGTCCATGGCGAGTTTTTGGCACGTGTTAATACATCCCAAGCGGGGACTCCGCGCGGAGAAGGTGCTGAAGTGAGAGGCAACATTATTAATAACCAATCCAATACATTAGGCTGCCACAGATGCCTTAATCGCAAGTAGGCAGGCAGCTGCGGCCGGTGCCTTGGGACGGATGCTAAGCGATAGTTGATTGGAATGCTGTTCTCGCTCTGGACAGCGCGCTACTCTTTCGGTACGTTGGCCCCGGCCTCGGTCTGCCGAGCGCTCGGCGGGAATGCCACCAGACTGCCTGTCCGTGGAGCATGCGTCCCCAAACCCAAACCCAACAACAACAACAACGAAAAAACAGACGAGAAGATCGAGAAGGACCGCTTAGGAGAACCTCGGGTAGAGCGTTTTTCAGACGCGAGTCTTGACATTTCTTCGATGCCCAATAAAACATCTGTGTGAGGAGCACGCCACCGTGTCCAGCCGACAACCACCGGAATGTCTAGCACAGATTCCAGCGCATTCCGAGCCGTTCCGAGAACTCGGTGCGGTACTGTTACGCACCGTTCGGCACTGGAACACTGACGGGCATGTCCGAAAACGCACACCCGACAATGCATCCCCGGACCTGACGCAAGCAGAAAATCGATTGGACATCTTTTCAGGTTCATCAACTTGTGCAACGATGGCGGTACCGACCGGCGGTGTGCCCATTGTCCGCGGGCACGGCCGACCTGTGCCCTTCTGGAGTGTCGTGTGGCCAAAAAAAGGAACCCTGGATGCGTACAACAAAAGCAGTGCCATTTCTTCTCCGATCTTCGATCCCGTCGTGTCGCAGGGGAGAAAAAAAGCAAAGTACACACCAAAAAATCAACAACATGATCGAGTCTCTAAAGATCGATTGTTCTCCCGGACCAGGGTCTGATTTTGGAAGGTGGCCGCTCGCTCGCTCGCTCTGTCTCGCGCCTGAGATAGCTTTTTATGCTTATTTGTGCCTTTTGTGCGCAAAAAAAACAGCCCGCCAGTCTCCGGTGTAGTTCGGGATGCACCGAGATTTCTCTCGATTCACTCGACCTGGGCACTACCTTGCGCCGTACAATCGAATCCCACGTTCGTGTAAAGGATCTCGCGCGCACACCTTGAGCATTTTCCCATGGATGCCATGCTGATGTGGTTCTGCCCGGCACCCCTTAAGGTTCCTACCGAGGTTTCTCTTGTTTATTTTTTCTGTTTTGATTCCCCCTGCGGACCATTGTTCCGATCCCGAACGCACTGCGGACGAATGTATCCATCAAACGAGTCCCACCAGCAGCCGCTGCCACAGCCATTAATATTTCGACCTATATATTTTTTCGACAGAACCGATTGCTTCTGAACGCTGTTTTTTCCTTACTTCTTTTATGTTGAACCTGTGCAAAAGCGTAACAGAAACTGTCATCAAACCAGTGGAAAGGGGACGAACGTCGGGGATGATTCCGGGAACGAATTATGTATGTCCCTGTGTACCTGGTTCCGAGCGAAAACGATCTAAAGGGACGGATAAGTATTCAAAAATTGAAAATTTCATTACGCTGTGTGTTAGAATTTGAGTATCAAAGTAAGAACAACAAGAAATGTATAAGGACAACAGTGTTGAGAGCGTGAATTTTAGTAAATTACAAAAAACCCACAGGGTCTGAGCCCAAATTGGACTCATAAATCCTCATACAAAACACACCCTCTACACTGCTTTTCTGCTTCTCCACGGCCAGAGAGTTAGAAACTATGATTTAGAACGGAAGAAAACGGGACTACCACGAGGAGGAAAAAAGCGGCATCCCAAAAACCAATTTTCCCAGGACATTCGGAATCTCCCGTCACGGGAGCCGTGCCGACCACCATCATCTGGCGCTTCTCGGGTTCTCGGGGCCAATTTCGGGTGGTAAAACAAAAACCCAAAACATCAGCGCGCCGCCGCCGCCGCCGGTTCGTCTTAAAAACAAACTTTCCCATCCTTTCTCCGCCCACCATAAAAAGGGCGAAGGTCGACGACCAGGCCCGGGGGCGAGGGGCGTCAGCCAAATGCAAATTCCGCACATCTGGCACATCCCCAAGAACGCGCCGGCCCGGGGCATTTCCGGCCGGTTAGATCGATTTTCCCAGCGGTTCGGCGTCCGGTGCGGTGCAATAAAGCCCGACAAAAAGTTTGAAACAAAGCAAATTACACGTCCCGAACCGTCAAAACATGACAAATCGGGCCTCACTCGGAAGGGATCGACTTCGGCTGTGCGATAATCTTCGGTTTATCCTGTGTTTCTAATTATCGTGTCCTTCTGCCGTTTCGAACACGCAGACAGCGGCGATCGAACGCGATCGATCGACGGCCCGGCTAAACACGGCCAGATGTGTTTGCGTGCATATCATTATCGGGCGAAGGGAGAACACAGCAACCCACAGGGAGTATCCTGCGGCTGGGAGGTATTTTGGGTTTTCTTAGAGCGATCCTTCTAGGATGTAAATTGCACCGCTTCACCACCAGATGTGGCACTCGTTCTCGCTTGCTCGCTTTGCTCGCTTCTCCGCTTTCGGTTTCCGCAAAAAATTACCCGTAATTGAAGGTGCAATCAATACACCTACCCTTAAGGCGATCGTCCCCAAAGCAAGCGTCCTGGCGGATCCTGGCAGAAAGGACGCAACAGCAGAGGTCAACAGACAGACGAGCGACGAGCGAAGGACGACCGGAAACCGGAATGAGAATCATGACGATCATTGACGAGCTTCGCATAAGCTTACCGTCGCAGCGAGACGGATGCGGAAGTACGGAAACGCATTCTGTGTATCAGCAGGACGAAAGAGGGACGAACACGACCCACGAAAATTGCCCATGAAAAGAGATGTGCGAGAATGATGGAGCGCAGTGAAGAAACGAACAAAAAAAAGCACGAACAAATGCTAACACCAATCTATCGACCTTTACTTCCGATCTCCGTCCGTCCGCTCGGTGAGATCGTCTTTCTTCCGCTTTTTCTTCGCGGATGTGGAAAAACCTTTTACGTTCGGGGTGTGTTTCTCTTTTTTTGCTATTTGCTTTTTTTACTTCCTTTGGTTCCTTTCTTTCCTCGAAGAAGCGTACGAAATGGCAGCAAACAGGAAGGAAGTAAGGGACCGGAGCGAACGAGTGGCGGAAATAAAGGACCCATTTTACAGCTGCCCACACCCAACGCTCGGATCGTACCAGCAGCGCGTCGGGCGGAGGTGGGACACGATGGAGAAGAAAAAAAGCGGAAACTTCCTGTTCCGCTCCGC
The DNA here is from genome assembly GCA_000349145.1 of Anopheles dirus. Taxonomy (NCBI): domain Eukaryota; kingdom Metazoa; phylum Arthropoda; class Insecta; order Diptera; family Culicidae; genus Anopheles; species Anopheles dirus. Next base: position 133,633 of record KB672713.1, on the reverse strand, counting down.
TCCCGGGCATTAATTTGGACGATTTCTAGACGAAACAGACGTCGCGTAGAAAATTGGAACTGACGCGAGGATCGACTAGCGCACTGGGATACGAACGGTGCTAGCAGGTCCCGCACAAGAGATTGAGGGTGGAAAACATAATGCAGACACCAAGCAGGCAGCCGGAGTGCGCTTGGGATCCTTTCGGGATCCCTCCGCATCGCCAGATGTTGGCGAGGGCTTCGGCCTGTGTTCGGTTCTGCGACTGTGAGACGATGGCGTGGGAATGTGATTCGATTTCGAATTTCTAACACACTCCCTGGTTAGTGGGACACGAACACGAAGAGACATTAGAGGGAAGATGGGAAAAATATACTTTCATCACCTTGCAGCTTTTGCTTTTGATGCGATGAAAGCAGGAAGCAGATACGAGCAGGAAATTGAAAAAAGTTAATGAACTGATTTAAGACACCGAACACAGTTCACGATAGATGAAGAAATAAAAGCTTCTCACGGAGAAGGCAGTAATATTTTCCAGTTGATATGACCTAAGAGATGACCTCCAATTATAGTCATTTTAATACATTCTTCGTTTTTCATCAAGAAGAAACAATCGCCTGAAAGAGTTGTAGGAAGAAAGAAAGATACTTTGACAAAAATAAAATAAAAAAAATACTGCTGGTCAAAACGAATCATGACTCGTAACATTAGACGGAATAATGTAATTTCCAAGATATGGCTCAAACTCATGGTACTTCTTGGATGTAGATGTGTCAGCTTAGTCCAACCATGTACGCAACATACTCCCTTAGGCAACGCAATTTTAGGAAATGTACAGGAAGTTCCCTGAGATAAGCTATTACTGCGGACCACAAACATCAGCGTATCTCGAACTCCAGTGCCAGCTAAATACATGTTAATTTATGTATTTATTTAATACTTATCAGTATCGAGCCTGCGTGGCCTTTGTAGATAGCCTAATCTTAATGTAAGCTTCCTAAGTCTATACAAAATAAAACGCTTCCTCATAAGCGCACATTTAGACCCATTGTAGAGCAAATCGACAATATCATAACAAAAATTAAAGATTTACACAACATCATGGTTAAAGTTTACACATCAATAATAAAAGATCTCTGGTACAATAGAAACGAAAACAGTATTCAAGTTAAAAGTGTAAAGTTGATTAAGTGAGAGTAATAAACAAGGTGCATTAATGCGTCGAATTAATATTTCAAAGAATTAATTTCCAGAGATTTTTTTTGTACTGTTCGCTCATGTTTCTTGGCGTAAAAGGACACGACAACGAAAACGATACAGTCGTAAAATTTAGGTGCTTTGGCAAAAACGTAAGAAAAACATTATTGAATATTTTTAAACTCCCCCAAATTTTGTAATATGCGTAGGAAAAACGTAGGAAAACACATACTTGGTATGAACCAGCAAACTACTTGATCTTGCTGTACATGAAATTGGAAACGCTTATGATGATTCCACCACTGTACTGAGTGGCTTTTTGCAGAAATACGAGGATCCACGTATCTCGAGATCCAATACCTGTATATTGTTTTCCATCTGAGCAAGTCTCCTACTCAGATGGGAAGCTTGAAGTGTAAAAACTATCGCATATTATTTCATTTAATGGCCAAATATGAAGAAGAAACAGGTAGTTCATCTATCTATACCTACCGACGAACCAGTAAGCACGTCCAGTTCCTCAACGAATACCAAGCCGCAAAAAAACAAAAATTAATTGGCCAAATAGCAAAACAATCTGCGCTGAATGTAGTTCATTCGCGACGAAGAACACAAAAAAATGCGTTTCATTTGTTTTCGCCACCGGGTGTACCCATCATTTCCCTGTTTCCTTATTCCGCTTGCATTATTCAACAACAACACGCGCATCCCACCGCACGCAAACGAGGAAACACACACACACCCAGCACGACACGGTCCATCGCATCCCGGACATGCGTACGAAATTGCTTTCAAATTAATTGCGCGCTGACGACTTGCGCTAGTTTCGGGCGCATTTTGCCGCGGCACGCGGCTTTAATTAAACGCCGATCAATTAATTTCCACTTTTCCCGGCGGTTCCTGCGGGCCCGGGGAGAGAAGCGGCTAACCCTAACCAGTGCACCGCACCCCTTCTCCACGCTGTGCCAATTAGCTTTCACTCGATCAAAACACACACTCGCAGCATGGGCCCGTGGTCACGAAAATCGGATTGCCGGCAAGAAGGTGAAGAAGTGGGCCCACGCGTGAGTGTTAAAATGCAGAACGCAAGCCCTGGGCATGCAAATGGTTTAATTTAGCTCGAAAACATACGATCCCCCACGTATCGGAAGCGTGTGCAGCACACAAGACGAAAGCCAGAGACGATTAAACCGCTTGCTACTAAGTAGGCGACCGTGAGAAGATCGCGATCTTTTGGGGGAGTTCTGTATCGTATCTGTACTGGATATAAGATTAAAAATAATTTATATAAAAAACCTAAGACTTCTGGATCCTTTCAAATACGTAAAAAAAATTCTCACAGTGATCACAAAATACATTTAATTCTGTATTTTTCTCATACAGTCGATACTTGCTCAAGCAAAAAAAAAACACATTTTCAGAAGTATTCGAAACGGCAAATCTACTCCGACGAGCTCGTCCCCTCTAAGACGTGCAGACCCCGTGAAAATCTTTGTGCGAATCCCAAATCCCCTAATGAAACGCAAACTTTAAGCAACCCAAGAAGCTTGAAGAAACCCAACAGCGTCTTGGAAAACTCGCAAAACAAAAAGAATTCAGTGCACTCTACGCTCGTGAGGCGTCTCTGGAACCAAAAACCACCTTTCGACAAAGCCATCCCATGCGCCCGGAGAGAGGAGCAGCTGTTTCTGCCGATTTTCGTTTTAATGGAAACGTTCTTCGTCTTGGATCGGCGTCGTCTCGTCCCTCGTTCCACAAAGGTCCTTTTCGACGAGGATCCCTTGCCACCACCGCGCATATATCCTGAGCCGAATGCAGCAACTGGCGTGCGACCCGATGCCAATCAATTCCTTCCTTTCGGGGCCCCGGGAGTAAAAAGGATTCCCCGAAGCGTAGCGCGCGCTTGGGAACCGGGGAACGTAAGGACCTTAGGATCTCGTTCACATGTGGACGAAGGTGGCAGAAGGTGGCGGACGGCGCTGGCAGCAGGCCAAAAACCTCGGGCACAATTATACCGTCCGGTGCCACGCGACCACCGACCAATCGGGTGCGAGCATTTCGGGGCCCGGTCGCACTTATGCTGCTACAAAGTCCCACCGCCGGGTCCCTCCGGCAGAGTGAGGCCCTGAAAGGAAGAGCAGACGAATGCTTGAGAAAAAGGAAACCATCGAGCGAGGCTTTGTGCGTGCGTACGCAGATGTTTTACATACACACGGAGAGTGGAAATGGGAATAGTGCGATTGACGCGCTGAGGATGGACCGAGGATGGGCCGAGGATGGATACCTGAAACGATGAGCCGCGCGCGCGCGCGCCTTCCCGGGTCTCGATCAAACGCATCAGGGGCTCTCGTCCTTGCTGAGAAACAGCTGGTCCGTTTTTTTTGTGTTGTTCGCTGTCGCTGTCCGTACAGACAAACAAAAAAGGAAACACACAGAAATGGGAACTAAAGCGAAAGCGCAAAAAGCACCTTGCACCCGGAAAGTCGATGTGTGGATCGCGCCCGGCGACGGCTGCTGCGCGTTCAAGCCGATCCGCTCCTATATACGATCGTCATTAACGGGACACCGAGACATCAGGCGCACGCCTCTCGTCAGACGCTTGCTTTTGTTGCTGTTGTTGTTGTTGTTATGTCCGGGGTTCATCTTGATGCGCCGCTTGCTTACGAGCGGCGCACGCCCGATCTTCTGAAGGCACCGGCGACACGCGCCATGTGCAATTTCGTATGTGCCACCGCAACATCGGGGGACGCACGCCACACTAATGAAACCCGGGGGCATAAAAAAAGAAGATAACTTCGCCTTCGATGGGTCGTGTCTCGAAGTGTTCCGGTGCTGCCAGCTGCCGAGGGCTGTGGCTGTGTGCAAACATACTTAACCCCAAACACACATAAAAAACCGCCCCGTATGATATGGGCAATCGCGCGTGCTGTCCCCGCGCAAACACGGTGGTGTCGATCGGGTTTTTTTTCGGGGTGGTTATTAATGTTTACGCGGTTTGCAGCCTTTTTTTCGCCTATACTGCGTCCCGCATGCTGATGATCGAGTAGCACACACCCGGCAGCGCTACGACCGTTGTTGATCGACTTCGGGCACACCGGGCCCGGTGCTGATAACGACGCGACAAGGTGTTCCGAACGCCTTCCGCCTTCCGATGGCATAACACCCGCAGGCGCATCACCACGCGACCCACATCAACTTTTCCCGGTGAAATGTTTATGCAGTGAGGTTCTTTTTTTCCTGCTTTCTTTATTTTTGGCACCCATTCCACGCAACGCTAGTTGTGCGACTATTTACATTGAAAGAAGAGCGCCCTACAACGTTTGACGGCTGCGAAGTGGGCCGTGTTTCATTTCATTCGGAACCTTTCAAACGCATTCTACAGCGGCGATATGATAGCACAAGCTAGCAGCACTAAACGCGACAAACGCGATACCTTTCTAAGGAGCAGCATCTTCCAAACATGACAAACGACAAACTTTAGGGGTGCCCCCGTGTGTTTGCGGGCGTATTTATACTCACGTTATTCCCCTACTGACAGTGAACTCCAGAAATGACGTATCGTCTACGTTGAAGACACCACCCGTTTCGCGAGCACGCACGCTTAGGCGATCTATTTCTGGGGCGAATAACGTTTATGTGCTGTACACTTCCGAGAAGCGTCCATCATCGAAATTTCCCCCCGATTCGGTTGGACCACTGTACGGAGGGATTAAAATTAATGTGCGAGCGGCGTAGCGAGGCGTTGTTAAAAATAGCGACTTTTTCTGCAGGCGATCGTCGAGTGGGGGGGAAGTCTCACGATGTTATGGACAGAGTGTTAGGGAAATGCCCGCTAACGCGAGATAGATTTGGTTCCATAAAATGGTTGTAGTGTGTTATTAGTTTCGTGACGATGATGTTGTACTCCTGGGTATTGGAGCAGTCAGTTGGAAGATCGTGTGTCGTCTTGTGTCGATGATCGATAGGTGTATTATTGCAGACTACTTGCTGCCGGAAATGCAATGGACATCGTTCAGAACATGTACAAATTCATTACCAGACCATTGGCAGGCTTTACATTCCACGAAAATGACACCAGAGAATCATTTATCGGAAAATTGATATCGTAAGTGACTTGTTGTTACTCTCATTACCGCATTCAAGCAATCACTGCACAATGAACAACATATTTTTGGCTTTTTTACTTCAAGTTTACCGTTTTTCATCAGCAGTCAAAACAAAAGAATTGGCTGCAAGCTGACTGACAGTGAGAGAACTGGGATTTGAGACATTCTGGAAACTGGAATTCTGATGATTAACAAAGAGCTAAGATGTATTGTAAACACCAAGATACGAAATCAACACTTCATGGCTTTATTCTAGCCATCAAAATGAATCCATCTACCATATTTGAACATCCTAACCTTACCTATATGTTATTCTTACCCTACAAATAATTTTATTTTTCGTAGTATAATTCCTCAAAGGTCTGATTCTCACAGACGACAGATTCACGTTAGGTTAGCCAAGAATTGAAGAGTAAAAAGAGAAGATTTGTAGAATTGTATTACTTCTATTTGTATTTGTCTTCGACCAAAGCTGATCGCTCTTCACAAGTTCTTGTGGAAAATTTGGCTAAACCGCTCATTACGATGACCAAACTACGTATAATCTGCAACAGAAAATCTACACCTGGCCCCACCCTCTACCGAAACAGAGCGTCTGCAAAATATTCTCAACACCTTCCTGCGCACAAAACCACCATTGACATCCGCTAAAAAGGGGTTAATTTTGTGCTCCGTACTCCGTGTGCCAAAGCGCACAGGCACACAGCGCAGCCTGGAAATGCCGCCAGATGCATCCACAATGCCCGGCCGTGTATCGTACGAAAATAGCACCGAACCAATGCTTCCCGAGTCCTGAAGAAGTGGCATATGCTACCCGTGCGGCACATTCATTTCCGCGTGCCGCGTGCTTGAGTGATGGATTTTCTTTTCACCACGTTCATGCAAAAGCAATCCCGCCATATGCGCATTCGACGCATCGTCTGCGCTAGTCTCGTATGCTCAGCATCACATGACGGAACGCTCCGGCGGCATAGCTGGTGATGGGGGAGGAACAAGATCAATCAATAGTATTTGCGGTTTTGCTTACGTACGCCGCGCAGATTTTCTTTTCTTCGCGTCGAGCTCAATTTACTTTGCAAAGATCTTATCCCGTGCCCTGCCGCCGGGATCGAGAAAGCAGAACGGCAGGCTCGGGAGGAAGCGGGATAGGAACAAACACAACAAAAGCATAGCCTGGCGCACGCCAGAAGGTGTCAGTGGTGCATCTCGTTTGGGATCTTTTTTTTTGCTTTCAGATCCTTCTGTCTTGTTTCATTTTCGTATCATCTGCTCCTGCCGAAGAGGATCTAGGATTTCGGGACGATTCTTGAGACTTGTGGCGAGAGTCTGTCTGAATTCTAGGGTTTGTAAAATACAGTTTGTAATAGATTTGAAGGTCACTGTTGGATCTTCTAACATTGCTTATTTTTTCTAGACAAGCATAGGTCTGGAAAAATTGGATGCTTAAATACAAAAAACATACAAAATTTTAATAATCTTAAAACATAGCTTATCACAATGTAGAGGACTTTTTCTTGCGTTATTTATTTTATTTAGTATGACGGCCTTAGTGGCTGTATTGTCGTTTTTCTTGCGTTCTTCTAAAAATATATCCTCAAAATGGCAATTCGATCACGTCCTATATCGCCCGATTCCACGGGCTCCTGAAAAGCCGACAAAGTAATTCCTTATAATAGTCTTTACATCCTTTAGTGTCACGATCGTCGAACACAAGAAAACTCCTTGGCCGCGTCAAGAAAAAGCAGTCGCACGCGCAGCACAAAAAGAAAAAAAAACGGCAAACCTTCCGGCCATTGAAACCGAGAAAAACACCTCCCGAAACGGCAGCCCAGAATGCGCGTTATGAAACTGCACACATATGTCGCCTTTCCGAATTTTCAGTTCCTGTCCTGAACGCGGGCTGCCGGGATGCTGCGTGCGCAGTCGAAGCAGTCGGAAGCGAAACTGGGAAGGAAACGGAACGCTTGACAAAAGATGCAGACCGCCGCCGGCAAAAGCTGAAAGGGGCCCCAAAGAAGGCCCAAAATGCAGCGCGCTACCGAAAAGCACGGCGCACGCAACCACGCGCCGTTCGTCTTTCTGCTTCCCTTTTCTCATCGGGTTCTTACTTTTTTTTTTATTTGTCGGCAGCAAGCAGCGGTGAAAACCGTGGCAAATCGCATTATGCTCTTCCTTGCGCACAACGGCGAGGAGGAAACGAGATACCCCGAGAATCTAGCAGCACCAGCTGGCGGCACGACGCCGGTTTCCGCCCGTACGCGTGCCATCGGTTATGGTTGAGTCCCCGTCTCCATATGCTTCGCGCGTTCCAGCCCGAAACCGCGACAGTTTTAGGTCACTGTACTCGAAGGTCTTCCCCGCTCGCGGTACGTGTAGTAGGTGCGCTCGAGATTTTTCAACGCACAACGAGCATCACGGTCATGTGTGCACCGCAGGCACTTGCCGCACGGTACGCGGTGACACGTTTCGAGAACAAAGCCCAACGAGCTGCCTAAAACCCCGGAACGACTTCCGGGCCCACGTGCCAGCGCGCACTTCCGTTCCGACCACCGGCGCGATGCCACCGCGTTAACCTTTGCCTGCAGGGAAAACCGCGCACGCATCAGTGCGGCTCAATGAGTTTAACTATCGAAGTGCGTCCACTGGAACGCAACCGTCCGCCACCCTCCGCCTGCTGTACGATAGATTCTAGCATCATCCGCCAACCGGCCGAAACCACCAACTCATCGTACATGCGCCTGGCGACGCCCTACTACGGTTCTGACTGTATGCCACCCGACCCAAGAGCAATTAACCATTCATAAGCGTTCATTCATACTGCGATCAACCAACCGCGGACATGCGCATCCGAGGGTTTGGCGTGCTGTGTGCTCTGGTATGCTCATGTTTTGACCGAACAATTACGCGTGCACGTGTCCTCCGTTGGTCCCGCGAGAGTGCGTACGTGCAGAAGAGCACCCTGGATCAAGAGCCGGAGCGAGTGGAGAACTTACCAAATTACACACACACTTCCGGTCGACCGAACCGAACCCCAGACACGCAGGCCCGCAGGTTAAAGAGGCCTTGTAGAATGGACCTTTCTCACTGTTACGTGGATCGCCCTTTTTTTTGCCTGCGTCGGCTGGAGTGAAGGCTCCATAGAAGGGGACCGGCACGCGTACACACACTTCACCCGGCGGGGTGCTGGCACGACGCTTTAACAACACAGCCTGATGAGCCCCCAAAGCCAACGGAATCATAAATGCGCACGCGTAAACTAAGGACATCGCGACAGTGCGCCAAACAAAACAACGTCCAAACTGCGCGTCACGATGGCAGATGTTAACGCGGCGTGTGGTGGTGACTCGTGGAGCTTTTTTTTTCACCTCCCGACAAAGCGAATTCCGCTGGCTAATAAACGCGACCGGCCTGCTGCTGCTTCTTCTGCGCACGCACAGGCGGGCGTTGGAACGGGTTTAATTAAACTCTCCTCAGTAGAACGGTATTCCTCGGTATGTCATTCGCGCCGTAAATTAGTTCACTCTTTCCAGGGCGGATCTTCCTGAGCTGAAATTAAAATAGACGCTTAGATTGTTTTGACATATTTGTTTGTTGGTACTAGGTGAAATCTCGTTACGATACTCGACGTGACATCTTCAACCTAAACAAGGCCCTGGCTTTAAAAAAAATGGTAGCGACACCAACAGCTGCTCCCCCGGGTGAACAGAAGATCGCTGAACTCAGACACACGTTGCCTGCCGCATGGTTTCGCCCTAACTACCAACTGACACCCTGCCGCTGGCCTTGGAGGATGCGAACCGTCGTCGGGGACAAAGAAAATTCGTAGTCGGGTGGAAAGTGCAATCGCGACTTGGGGTGTACGAAAAAAAAGCGCACACGAGCACAAAAAAATGCGTGCGAAAACAGACGCTGCACTGGCAGTCGTCGTGATGGATGGATGGTTGCAGATGGAGATGGAACATCCCCGTGCACACAGTCCACACTCAGACTCAGACGAGCTCTGCGGCGGTCTGGCTTTTCGCAATCGAATACGCTCCGTTGGTAACATTGTTGTTTGAAAAGCATCGTGTTTAAAAATTAATGGTAAAAAACACCCCAAAATAAACAACAACCCCGCAGACAACTGTATGCAGCGCGATCGCTACAAACTTCGAGCAGCCAGCACATGTGAATATAAACCCCCCGTTCAACGAACAGACAGCAAGACCGTTTTCGCATCTGGTGTATGCTGATTCCACGGGCGAAATCTCTCCCACCGGGAACCGTACACGGCTTCACCAGACCAGCCGAACGGCCGCCCCTTCAGCCTTAGTCACGGTCTCGGTCAAACAAACGCACGCTTCTGGTGCGCGCTCCAAATCGCGATCGTGTTGGAGCGCGCTGCGATTAGGCGAAAGGTGCCGAGCGATCTGCAGATAAAATTAGATTTTCGTTCCATTTGATTGGAATTCCTCACGATCGATCATTCCCCGGGGTCATCGCCGGGTGTGTGGCTATATTCCTCAAACCTACGAGCGGCACTGATTGAGATTTCTATCGGGTGGGCGTTGGGGGATGTAATATATGGACGGCTATTTACACATCACGATGATGGGTCGATTGCGCGGCGTGTATCGATGATAAAGATGGTTTACATCCGCGTCCGCTCTGATGCTCTCTCGCTGGGAAAAGAAAAAAATCCTCCGCACCTTTCAGTATGCGTAAAACAAATGTTCAAGATCATGTAACGTGCTCAGAAGATGAAGCTTTTTGGGATTTACCAGCCCTCCTCGGCGTGCAAACAAACGCTCAGAACCCGTGGCAAGGACAGCCGGCCTTTCCTAATCCGAACAAAATGCCGGGGCGTGAAAAATAACACCCGCAGCACCGTCATCCTTCACCGGACTCCGTTAATGCGTCTCCAGGACACGGGATCGTCCTTTTTTCCTTAGAATCCGTACTTCTGCCGCGCGGCGTTGCAATACTCATTACCAATTCAAAACTGCCATCGTCATCTGGGCACGCGTTGCCATCTGCGCACACGGACGAAAGGGCAAGGGCAGCGACGTCTTCAAGCACACAGCAGCACACAGTAGCAGAACGAATAACAGACGCTCTGCGTGCAAACATAAACATCCTTCAAATCGGTTTCTCCGGTTCACTGTAGTGACCTTCTCGATAATGTTCTGCTAAAACGAAGCGAAAGAAAGTAATATTTTAATATCATTACGACCGTAAGATTGAGCGCAGCGTTCAAGCTTACTTCTACGCGTCGTTAGAGCTGGAAGCATATCAATGCGCTGCTTTCTTCAGCGCGTTTCGCAATCGTCGCCATTCGTCCGGCGTGCGCAAACAATCGTTGCTTTCTAGCCAGCTGATAGCGTTTTTTTCGTATCGTTCTTCCTCTTTCTCCGCGTGATGGCTGTGTTTTTTCTTTTCATAGCTGAATACGAACGCTACACAGGATCGTCCACCGCCTGTTATCAGAACAAGACCGACGGGCTTGAAAACACGACCATATGCAAAACCTTCGGAGTCCGGTAGGATCGTGTATCGTGTGGGTAAGAGAGAAGAAAATAAAGCTGAACAGCTGAACGATCGCAGCAGCCGCAGCAGCAGGCTGCATAAAACTTGTCGATCCCGTGATGGGTGCTGTGTGGTGTTGCCTCGTCAGGCGTTCGTCCAAAGTGCATCCATCACTATCATGTGCGCACAGTGCAGCGTTGGGAGTAAGATTGTTTTTCGTTATAAACTTTCGAGAGCTACATGTATCCTATTTTTTGACCTGCTTGCGATTGCTCCGAACACAGCACGTTCGCCATAAGGGTGCGCTGGGTCAGGGTTTTTGGGTGCTGATGCTCTTTTCCAGCACTCGAGGGGGGTTTCAGGTCGTCCCTGTTCTGTACAGCGGTAGAAAGCACGGATGATGATAATTATGAACTGAACTCGAATGGCCGAGAACAGATGTCAACAGTGCGCTTTGTTTTAAGGGGGTTGTTCTACGTTTATATTTGAGTACATTGAATCCTCTTCCGCATGCGCAGCATCTGTCTGATGACTTTTTTTTTTTTATTTATTTTCTCTCCAAAGAGTTTTGCCATGTGTTGTAGGAAATGAAGGTGGGTGTAGTTCAAGTTCTTAAAAAACATCATCGATTAAATTTACTACGCTAGTACATAATCAGTAAATTGTTCAAGTTAGAAAAGTTAAAAATTTGACATCAGAATATATTTAGTTTTTATTTAGTTTTAATTTATATCTAACATAAAGCACAAAACATTTAGGAAACTTGGTATCATTTAGAACAGAATATGCTTTTTAAACCGGAGTTTGAATTCAAAGCCTCATAGCCACATGGTACATTCTGTGGTCCCTGAAAAAACCTTCCCACACATGTGTTTCTTTTTATCATTCGCCTATGCAACCGTAAGATGAGGAAAATTGAAGAGCACATGTTTACCTTGGGTTTCATTCCAATTGCTATCGCTGCATCTCCGAATACCGTCACAGTCCAGTCCAAACGGAACAGTTGGAAAATCGATTCCAGACGATAGATACCCGAAACGTATCGGGGAACCTTCGACGACGGGCGGTTGTTTGCATGCCGTCCTTTTCCGTCGCTTACTACGTTCGAACCCGTATAAAGGTACAGGTAATCTAAAGCTCCTATGTTGCCTATGATCGCGCTTGTGTGCATTTTTTTTACTTTCTCGTTTTACCTTCCTTTTTAACGCTCCTTCTCGCAGACAGCTGATCGAGTTCGAGACAGGCCGAACCGGAATGGATCTCGAAAACGGACGGACCGATCGAGCTGGATTCGCCCGGCTGGCAAAAGAGCAGACTTCCCAGGGCTTCGGCTGGCGTAACCGAAACCCACCACCAGCGGCGCACGAACAACGGGCGCTCTCCCACATGCCGGCGATTCGTTCTGGTACGCTTCGTTGCCCGGCTCTATAGATTAAACGAAGTCTATTGTTTCTAACGATGTCACACTAAATACGATTCCAATCAGTGGCCCGTGTGTGCTGGTGTGGCGTGGGACCCAGTAGCAAAACCCGCCGGACACAGGTTCCTCAACGCCAGGAGGCGTGCATAATGGTCCCACAACAACCGTCAGCGTCGTGTCCTCGGTACGAGACTGCGGGTGGGCCACAGGTGACAATACAGCATCTCGCAGCATCCCGGGCACATCTGGTAGCGAGAAGTAGATGCAGTCTCAGTTTAATTACATCCCCCCTCACTTCGATGAACGGAAGCACGCAGAAACGGATGCGTGCATGCATCAATTTCGCCGGCCGGATGGAAGCACTTTTCCGAATGTCGAGAACGTCGTCCCGATTAATTGGGAGAAATTTCTCCACGATGTGCAGCGTGGGGCGCAAGGTGTAAGCGATTAATATTCAAAAAAAAACCTTCGTGCGCTTTTCGCACCATCACTCTCTTCGTACGCCCCGCATCTTCTCTGGTTTGCAAATTCGCTTGCACCGTGCCTTTCGTTCGCGACGGTGGCATGCACTTGCCACGATGCAATTCGTGTATCTGTCCTCGTGCAGCTGCCTGCGCTTTAGATTCCTCTTTCTTCCGTTTCCACCGTCCGGCGTCGTAGCAGGCGGTGTATCCCAATTTTCCCGTTTCCACCAGGACACGGTGTGGATTGAACTTTGGTTCCATTAATGCCTTACTTCCTCGTGCGCGGTGAGAGCGAGAAACCAGAGCGAACATTAACCTGCCTGCCGCCGACAGGTGTAATACGCAAACCCCGCAAACGCATAACGTGTGGTTCTAAAACGAGAAGGAAAAAGGATTCCGACCCCTCGAAGGAATCGACAGTTTTTTTCTGCTCTGCTGCAGGAAAGCCTACTAGAGCGACTATCGAGCGACCGTCTTAGAGAGGAGACTGATATAATTGCGTTCGAACCGAACCGTGGGAATCAGCCGGCCTTGCGTCCCGGACTTCCTTTTGGGCACAGCATTGTTTACATCGTCGGCAGCTTTTGCCCCTTCGTGTACCTTCACCTGCACTTGTGGTTATGTAAATTTGCCAGCATGTTTTAGTGCGGGAGCTTGCGCTACGACAAACTCGTCTACTTACATGAGCTGCTGATAGTTTGGCCCATGGTATTATGCCGGACGCATTTGCTGTGTCGCTCTCGGGGGCTACTGCTGCTATCCGTCGCAGGTTCTCACTCACTGTGTTCGCACGCCGCGTTGGTAGCTGCAGCTAATTACGGGTCACGTCCGTCCATCAGGCACACACATCCGACGACGTTCTCCACTGCACCATTCTTACACACACGCCCGTGCCTATATCGATAGATAACAATCTGATTTGATCACTCTGCCAAACGTCCGAGACACTCGCGCGTTACGCCAATACCATCGTTTCTACTGCTACTTAGTGCTACTTAGATCACTATGTTTCAATTCGTGTATATTTTGTACAATTTATTGCCACATTTGCCGAACCCGGAACGTTAGTCGCGCACCGACTCGCACTAGGAACTTTTTTGCATAATACTGCCCTCTCTTTTCGCTCCACATTCCATTACTATCAGAAATGTCAAAAGAATCCTGCCCGAATCCTGGCCGCGCCTCCTGCCGCACACACCGGGAATGTCCTGCCAGCGGAGGATTTCGCACCACATGCGCACAGTTGTTCCGTACGTGGTGCGTGCGATTCGACCGGAATTGTTTGGTTCCGCAGATGAAGATAGTGACGTAAATATCCCGGAAGTGAATCACAACTGTGACAAAGCTAGGAATGATAATGAGCGCTAGCCTGTTGAATTAATTTGCCTAAACATTGATAATTTGTTGTTGATTACGTTCCATGCTAGTTGCTTTGCCATTAGCAATAAGGAATCGGTTGTGTATTCTCAAGTAAACGTTGCTCATCGGAAACGAACATTCGCACGCGTTCGATATAATTATAGTGTATATTTACTGTATCGAACACTTTTAATATAAAATATGTTAATTTTCTTCAACACAAACCGACAAACTCGCAACCAATTTCAACATTTTCACCACAGCAGCTGATGAAGCATAGCACAACCCAAGGTGTTTATAATACTAGGTAATTTTTAGCGGTTTTCGAGATCACCATTTTGGGTTTGTTACGTCAAAGTTTGTTTACAAACATTGCCACATGTTGTGTCGACTGTAAACAATCAGCTGGAAGGTCGGCAAACAATGAGTAATAAATTTGCAATAAGAAATTTTATTTTCTAGTGATTAAACATTAAAATAACTTGAAAAAGAACATTTAGTGTCTCGCGGTAGCATGGTGGTTATGCCAAGAAGGAACTGTTGATCAAAGCATGTTCGTTGTGTTGATCACCAATACATAAAGTATAATCTTTTTAGCCGCCTACAAAAAAAATGAAACTGTGCTGTGCTGTTCGAGCTGAAGATTATCTGGAGGATTGATCCCGTGTGTATAAAAGAACTGTGGCGTGCACAAAAATACATCCCTTAGGGGCTGCTCTAGAATAAGTCTGATGAGACAAACGACAAGAACAAACGTATGACGCTGTATGGAGGTGCTCTA
>KB672713.1:77305-118642 GCA_000349145.1 Anopheles dirus | reverse complement strand
TGGGCGACAAATGCTAGAGCACTCGTAAAACTTGTCGTTGTCGTTTGTTTCATGAAACTTATTCTAGAGCAGCCCCTTACGCACTCACCCTCAGATACAAACACTTATCCCCTCAACGCAGAAGTTTCTTAAGAATAAAAATGAGTCAGTTATAAACCTCCGTCGAATACAGTCGTGTTTCTCCTAGGTCGTCCGAACATCGATATTTCCCCCTTCGCTCGCACATATTGGAACAAATCCTGCTGCAAAGAACTGCTGCTTCAGCTCGACGGCTCTATCCAATGTTCGTGAACGCTTACCAACGGAGACGGCAAAACAGGCCTAGTCTGCATTAGCGCTAGCCCTACGCAAAACAGCAACCGCTAGCAGAATTTCTTCCAAACAGCAACCGAGTGGTGTGACGATACCGTGAAGCTATGAAAATGTAAACAAACAGCCCGGCTCCACTCCTCGTGCTATTCCTCTTCTTCACCCACCCGCGAGACTCAAGGGTTTCTTATGTCATGGTGAGAAATGTCAAATTGCTCTAGACAATTCTACCTGGTCTTTATATACATACCTTGAGCACAGCAGAAAAAATCGCACCCCATTTGTTTTGCTGTCAAACCGACAGCGATTTGTTTTTTTTCAGTCTGTTGTTGAATAACACAATCCAGCATGCTGAAGGTAAACCGGCAAATATTTTATGAAAATCTGTACATAAAGCCAACTAAACCGACTCATTATTCCTCACCAGTGGTTCAATTTAACGCGCAGCATTGTGCCGCTTGCTGCACGGCCTGTGCAAGCCGTACGATGGCATTCAGAGGTGGCTCCATCCACATCCAGAGCCGTCGAACAACCGCCCACCACCGGCGTTCCGGATAAATTGTTCAGCCGAGTGGAACTACAGATGAAAGGTGTCGATCCGGAAGTGATGAAAAGTTATGCCATGTTCGCGAAAACGGCCGCAGAACATCTGGACATTGAAGTTGGCAAACAGTAAGCGTTTACGGTTAAAACCCATCTACGTTGCTTAATCGGGTTCTGTTCATTATAGTTGGACGCTGCGGAAAGCTGTTAAGGATCGACTTACGCTGCTGAAATCGGTGCACGTTTACAAGAAACATCGGGTGCAGTACGAGGTGCGCAATTACTATCGGTTTATGCATTTCCACAAGCTCACCGGATCTACGCTCGATACGTTTCTGGAGTATGTCGAACGCAACCTGCCGGAGGGTATCGCGTTAAAGGTCACGAAAGTTGAGCTGCAGGAACTGCCGGAGCATCTGCGGAAGTAAGCGAAAGTTGTAGAGCTATAACCCAGATGATAGAATAATAAACCGTGAAAAGGACACGATTATTATGGTATTGTTTTAGGAAAACATGTCGAAAATTTTTACACCGTATAACACTTGTATAACACTGGGGCATTTGACAGTTGTCAAGTCAACTTTTCCATTCGGCTTTTTATCAATAAAATTGTTTTGGTTTTCCGTCCGGCAACCAGGAATTGTTTGTCCAAAGGCTTTGCTACAGAAAATAAGGAAATCTGTGCCTAAAAAACGCGTGAGTGTCTTTTCAACATAAACAACATATCACTATTCAGTCAATGTTTCAATTGTGTGTGTTTTATTTTTAGCAAAACCCTCGAAAATGGTTCGTCCTGGTATGATGCGAGGTGGTGGTCGCGGTGGAATGGGTATGGGTATGCGCGGCGTTCGCGGGGCACCGTTCATGAACAAGAAAACCTTCCTTCCACGACACCCGTTCGATCTGACCCTGGCCGAAATGGCATTCCCACGGGCACAACCGAACCAAGACGATAGCGTGCTAACCAACGCTCTGCTGAAACGAAGCCAGGATCTCACCCCAACCGCAGCGGAGCAAACGGGAATCTCGAACCTGGTTGCCAAGGTGCAGGGTGTGCTGGATAACATTGTGCTTGCCCCGGGAGACTTTACCAAGTGCCAGCTGGAAGAGGTACGCCAGGTAGGCTCGTTCAAGAAGGGCACGATGATGGGTGGTAGCAATGTGGCCGATATTGTGATCATCCTGAAGTCACTCCCGACGAAAGACTGCGGCGAAGCGCTGGGCAAGAAGGTGGAGGAAGATTTGCAAAAGTCGATGAAAACGGAAGTGGTACCCAAAGCGGAAGCGCTCTCGCTAGCGTACAACGAGAAAGGGTTCGAAATATCGAACTCACTCGCGAAGGTGCGCTGCTTGATTGCAACCCTGCCGCAAAACATGCGCAAACTGGAGTCGGAGAAGCATTTGGATTTCAAAATCATCCAAAGCCACCTGGCCGCCATTCGGCACACGCGATGGTTCGAGGAAAACGCGCACCACTCTACGATAAAGGTGTTGATACGCATCCTGAAGGACCTGGCACGCCGTTTCGAAGGCTTCCGTCCACTGAATCCGTGGATCTGTGATCTGCTCGCGCACTCGGCCATCATGAACAATCCGAGCCGGCAGGCACTGCCGGTGAACGTCGCCTTCCGGCGTGTGTTTCAGCTGCTTGCGTCGGGACTTTTTGTACCCGGCTCGGCCGGTATTACGGATCCGTGTGAAGTGGGGCATTTCCGGGTTCACACCTCGATGACGCTGGTACAGCAGGACGAGTGCTGTATGACGGCACAAACGTTGGTGCGTGTGTTGGCCCACGGAGGATTTAAGCACATCCTTGGGTTCGTGGAGAACACCACCGTGGCGAAGGAAATGTCCGTTTGGGACGGTGTCGTCGTATCACCGATGGAACCGGCGTATGAAAAACCGTCGGAAAAGAAGGATGGCGAAGAGGAAGACATGGAGTGTGTCGAGGGCGAAACGATTGACGACGAGCAGATAGAGTAATGCATATTGCAGTCATTAGCTATAGAGTACTGCTAATAATAGTGTTTTTTTCGGAGCACTTGGCTCTTTAATTGCATTTCATCAATTAACAATAAAACAAACCTAATTATTATTTCCGTTGAGCGCGGTACTTCGATTTTTGTTTATCAAATTAACGAGCAATGCTGAATTATGTATAGATATAATAGTGTTTAAGGGATAACTTTTTTATAATTTATATTAGTTCTTTCAGATCAAGTTATTGTAGATCATTTCTGTCAATTACTTTTAATCCATCCATATGGATAGAAACTTCATAGTGTAGTGTTAAATGTTTAAGTAATTGTACTCAACGTGTGTCCAAGAAAATGTAACCGACTATTCTACCTATATCATTTAGAATACGCATACTATGACTCAATAAAACTCATCTGTAAAACCACACTTCAACCGAAACAGCTATGGTTGAGCAGCTACTACTAGAGCGATTCTATTTCCTCTATGACCGATATGTTACTTACTCTCCTTGCTACGAATACTGTCAACCTTTATATTGTCTATGCGCACGGATTATCCTTTGCACTGACGTGTGCACAGTTGACCCGCGCGTTGTGCGTTTTTGGGACGGCCATTCGAAAAATTCGTCCCTGCGGATAGCAAACGCAAAGTTTGAACTGACTCGCCGAAGATCCCACCGTTCGCACGCCATGCTCACTCTTCACCACCGGCAGGCTGTTCACGTTCACCCACACTCCATTCCCGGCCACCAGCTTGGTGCTTCCGTTGTCCGACTTCAAGAAAATGTTCTGATCCGCCGACCACAGGACCTCCTTCGCCTCCATCCGGATGCCCTCGGTTCCCTTCAGCGTAAGCTTGTTACGGGTCTGTAGCTTCAACGTATCGTTGATGGGAGACGCAATCCGGCCACTGTTGATGAGATGCGCCTGCAGGATCATAGCGCCCTGGGGCATGTTGTAGTGCGGGCGTGATGTGCCGAACACCTGCCTGCCCGTCACCGGATCCTTCACATCGAAATGGTTGATTCCTTTCAGGAAGCTGCCGGTGTTGGTGAGCTGAATTTTATTGTGGGAATGGCCATTCCGGTTGACCAAATTGATCGATACGTCGCCATCGTCACCCGTGATCTCCAACGGTTCGTCGTAGAAGCTCTCTAGCAAGCCGTCCTGTTTATAAACACGGTCGAAGTCAATGTTTCCATAAAACTTAACTGCATCCGCGTCCTGTATCAGTTCGATGTTCTCCATGCCCCGATAGATTCGCAAGATTGCCGTTATGGACAGGGTAAGGCAAAGGTTACCCAACGCCAGGCAAAACAGCAGCACCAGTACGATCCAGAACGCAAACGAGCTTTTCTCATTGTACAGGTGGCACTTGGAGAGGTCATATTTCTGCTCTATTTGCCGCATGTTCTAAAACGGGCGAAGGAAAGCGTGATTCAAACTCTACCAGCACGTGTTCCCGAAAGCACTTACTCCCATGGAGATTTGAAAAATATCTGTTGAATATTTCCCCGAAAATCAGTTCCGTGAAAAACTCCCCGTCGAAGTGTGAAAATTTTTGACAAGCATGCAAACGCACACACGCACCACGCAGTGTTTTCCTTTTTTATGCTCCTTGGTGAGAAAAACAGATGGGAAAACTCGTTTGCCGTGAAAATCGCATTCGTCTGACGTCTGAATGGAGTGCGAAATGTTTATCCGTGCCGCTCAAAAACATGAAAAGTCCAAAGAGCGAAAAAGGTTTGTTTTTGTGTTTATAAATATGGTGTACTGCAATTTATTTTTCAACTCGTCGATCAAAATTATTCATGATTTTTTTCTATCTTCAATAATTAGATAATACTTTTTCAAACAAATACCTCATCCATTGAGCCATACGTTATAAACGCATTACCTTTTATCCGTATTGCCGAAAGTGTGATCAGCGTTCTACTGTACTTGACAGGGATATAAGTTTTGACAAAAGAAGAAGAAAACGATCGCATTATTTTGTTTGTATTTTTCGGCCGACGAATAAAAAGTGCATTTTTAGTGCGATGCCGAAGTATTACTGCGATTATTGCGACACCTACCTTACGCACGATTCGCCCAGCGTCCGGAAGACACACTGCACCGGCCGGAAGCACAAGGACAACGTGAAGTTTTACTATCAAAAATGGATGGAGGAACAGGCGCAGCACCTGATCGACGCGACGACCGCCGCGTACAAAGCTGGAAAGATTGCCCAAAACCCGTTCACCACTGGACCACCGAAGCCGAACATTTCCATTCCGCCTCCGACCATGAATATGCCGCCTAGGCCCGGCATCATCCCCGGCATGCCGGCCGGCGCTCCGCCACTGCTGATGGGACCGAACGGGCCACTTCCGCCGCCGATGATGGGAATGCGGCCACCGCCGATGATGGTGCCGACGATGGGCATGCCACCGATGGGTCTCGGGATGCGGCCGCCGGTCATGAGTGCAGCACCGCCACAGATGAACCAGAAAAGCTAAGGATAGGCTGTGCACTTTTGTCTCACATTCGCTCTGTAAGCTCTAATTGTATTTGAACTCTAAATATGGAAATATATCTTACAAATGTACTGATAAACGAAGTCAGATTACTTAGTTTACAACAGCAACGTTGTATAGCTAAAGATGCTGATCAAACCCATAAGACATCGTGCTAGGATCTTTCATAACAATTGTAACGAATAAAAACACCCGCGGCATAACTGCTAAATACTTCAATGCTTTATTTTAAATTGCTTTGTTTAAATATGTCTCATTCAATAATGCAACAATAGTCGGGGATGGTCTCTCTGATCCCTTATACCATATAGATCGTTTGTCACCCATCTTCTCGCATCGCCCCATTCCTTTGAATGCCGTTCTTTTCCTTCGTTGTCGGAATACAACGTACTCACACGCACACAAAACAGAAAGGGTCAAACAAAGATGTAAATGCATACAATAAGCCTTAAACGCTATATAGCCTTGATATGAACCTATATCGAAAAATGCCTAGTTCCATGCGAATTGGGCGCCTCTTTTGCATGATAATACTTGTCACTGTTGCTTTTTTTGCTACACCTCAAGCGATCGAATAATTACGTTTTTGATTTAATTTAACTTCCTTCTCCTGCTTCTTTGCTGTGGGCTAATTGAATCAGTTTGCTCCAAGTCGGCACTGGAATTGTAAAGTGGGGCGAAACACCTTAAGCATTAGGCCGGCGAAGCATCCACGTGCGCATGTTCTATATTCTATGAAAATTTTGGCTGGCTACCACCACCTTTCGAAATCGTTGCCCAATTGCACGGTGGACGCTATCGCCGTACCGCGCATATCGCTAGGTTAAGTGGAAAATTTAAGTTCAAGTCTTTTTTGTGTGGTACACGCCGTCCAACCCGGTGCGGGGAAGCAAAAAACAATCCCCGCAACGTGTCTCAGCTGCGCGCGTAAAACGGGATGGAGCAAAACACGTGGGAATTTTTTTAAAACAATTTTAAGCAGAAATAGAAAAGCTGCCATTTCGAAAGCTAAGCGTGGGTCTTTCCTTCGCGTATAAATATCTAAACAACAGGGGAACAAAAACGTGAAATAAATTAGAATAAATAAGGATAAATACAGTAAGACCCACGCGACACGACACGTTTGTTAAAAATAGAATAGAAAGATACACTTATTTCAGCTACACACAGTTTGTTCGTTGCGTAGGGCGGATAGTTTGGAGCTGTAGAGGAGTAGAGGTTAGTAGTCTAGTGGGCGGTTGATTACGAGCACGAATGAACACCAGTAGGCTTAGAGTGCCGTCTCGAGTGCTGCTGCTGCTGCAGCCGCCGCCGACTGCTTCGATGCGGCCGTGATAACCGCTCCCGCCTCGTCTTGGTCCCGTAACATCAGCTTCGCGGCCATATCCTTCACCAGCTTTCCCCCACGCGGCCCATCGGTCGTCGAAAAGCCGGCAAACGATTTCGCCATACGCGGCACCTCGCCGCGCATAAAATTGTTTTCGTCCTCCTTGAGGAAGATGTTCTCCTTAAAGCTACTGATCGTGTCCTCCACACCGTGGTCGGCCGTATCGTTCGCGTGCACGACGGTACTGCTGCTGCTACCACTGCCGCTACTATTACTACTACAGCGCTTATCATCGGCACCGGGTCTGGTGCCGTCTACTGGCAAGATGTCTTCCTCACTGTTCGCTTCCGGGATCGCGGTGGCGATCACGCCCGCGCGCATATTATTGTAGCGCCAGTTTGAGCGTGCCGCCGCCCCCTTACCGCCCGTCCCCTTCGTCGGCGATCCACCACCGTAGCCGCCCTGCTGGGCGATTCGCCGGAAGCTGTACATCTTCGGCGACGCGGACATGTCCAGAATCGTCATGTTGCCCCCGGGCGAGCCCGGTTGCTCCTTGGCGGGCCGTGTCTCCTTGCTCTTCTTCAGCATCTCCACGGCCGACATCTTCGAGCCGGGAGCCGCGTGCGACTTGGTGCCGTGCGCGAGCAGTAGCTTCTTGAAGTCCATCAGACTCGTCTTGGGCGTGCCCAACCGATCGGAGCAGGTCTTCGGTACCTCCACGCTGTTCGAGGCCCAACTGTGCCGGCCGCGCGGGGTCTGCGGTTCGAGCATCTCGCGCGGAGTCGAGCGGCCCGAGTGTACCGGCGAGTTGCCGAGCGAGCGAACGCTGGCAGCACTGGACAGCAGCCGGTGGTGTAGGAGACTACCGGCGCCACCGCCACTCACCAGTCCCAACTCATCCTCCTTCGATGGGGTGGACGTTCGGAAGGGGTTCGTTTGGCAGGGTTTGATCGGGGAGAGTTCACTCTGTTCGGCCAGTATGGTCCGCAGGCTACGATCCAGCGGCCGCGGGACGATACTGCGGCCCACGGCCAGCGGGGAAGGTTTGTTTGGCTTATTGGGAATCGCGTACAGACTGTTCGGATCCGACGCGTCCGGCACGACTGGGCTGGCCGGTGGACTAGCGAAGCTTCCCGTCATTAACGCACGGGGCGGCTCGTAGTCCGCGCCCGCCCTGTACGTCCTCGCATAGTCGGGCCGGGTAGCCGGAAGCGTCGAGAGATTTCGCTGAACGGTCAGCTTGTCCGGGTACCAGTTCCTTATGCTAGAACGGTCCAGTGAGTGAGCACCTGCAAAGAAGCGGTAGAGTCGGGTCCATAATTACTTCAGATGAGCTGGCAAGTTTGGACGGCCCCGTTTTGGAATGGTGCGAACGTGTAAGATGTGATTTGACCGCGTGTATGTGTGTGTGTGTGTGTGCACTACCCACTACTCACTCCCAATTACTGTGCGCACTTGTGTGTTCCCGGTGGGTAGAACGAAAGAATGATGAACAGTGCATGAACGTGGTAAAGAATGACGTGAAAATGAAAAGCGAACAATTACTTTACAATCGCACAGGTACAGAGCTAATCAAAACCAACCAAACACGCACCAGCCAGAACAAACTGTGTTAATAACTTCGAAAAAACGCAAACACGAATATTTTTTCACCGAAGTTTATTTTAAAAAAGCAATAAAAGCACGAAATAAGGGACGCAATAGATGGACTGTTTGTACCATCGGGTAGACGTTGCGGACGTAAGGCTAGCGAGAAGATTAAGTACAATTTCGAGCACATCATCCGGCACCGGATGATGCTGCCGAAAACAGTCGTTAAAACGTGATTGCTAATATCTTAACTGCCGCGGCCAACGAGAACCACGGCATGTTTACGATTATGTACACTTACAGCTAGATGGTGGTGCGGAAGAGAGATGTGTGTTAGTGGTCACATTGAAAACGGAAGTAACGCAAGCAAGCAGGCCATGAGCAAAAAAACGCGAAACGTAAATGACAAAACAAACATGGCGTTGAGTGGGATTCTGCGCGTTTTTTTTCTGTTCGTTACTGCTAGCAGGCTAAGATTTCGCTTTCAATTCTTTTTGTTTTGCCTTGCAGCCACTTTTAATGGACAGAGAGGTGCTACTACTTGGTGCATGTTGTGAGGGGGAGAGAGATAAGTTGATGCTACTGTTGTGCAAAGAATTCGTGAATACGGAAGCGCTCGGTCAGCTTACCTTCGGGATACAGTTTCGCATGGCCTACTGCTCCTGCGGGTAGTGAGGATGACGGTGTTGCTACTGGCGCCTGATACGCACCGCCGTAGTATGACGCACTGCTCTCGTTCGCATCGACCCCGTACGGCGAGAAGGAGTGCATGGTGGCGAGTTCGCGCGTTTCCCGTCGCGGAGGCTGCACGGGTGCTGGATGCTGCTGCTGTTTGGCACTGTTGGGGAGAATCGTCGCGACGAGCGTTTTCTTCGGCGGTTCCAACGTGCCTCCCGCACCGGATCCGACGGCAATCGCACCGATTCGGGGTGCACCGTAGCGTGCAGACACCAGCGGTCGCTTCAGCTGCCTGTGCGTCGCAAGCAGCACTGGCGGGTTCGTTGTACTCACTGTTGTTCCCACGGCACCGTCACCACCCGCGTGCTGCTGCTGCTGCTGCTGCTGGCCGACGTGCAGTGGTTGTTTACACTGCGTTTCGCGTGACGACACATCCTTTACGCATGGGCCGGGAGCGAACGTCGTATGCGCCCCCTTCCGTCGCTTCAAGCTGTCAGATGAGAAAATCGCACGTCCGTTCGCATCCAGCTTGACACGCGCAGCACCCTTCAGCGCAGCATGCCTCGTCGTGCCACCGCCACCCGCACCCCCGCCCGTACTACCGGCGCCATCTTGACCCGATTGCTGCAGCGTGCCAGTGTGCACCGCGACACTACCCTGCACACCCTTGTCGACGTCCATCGCGAGGAAGTTACTGCCATCGCACTTGATATTGCAGGGCAGCTCGTTCAGCGACACGTACTCGGTCTCCTCGTTCAGGTTACCCGACAACACCGTGGCCAGATTGCGCCGCACGGTTAGCTCGTTCGGGGTCTTGCGACCCTTGGAAATCTCGACGTACTCTCCGCCCTCACCCAGCTCCTCCTCCGGCTGCTTCGATGCCCCACCGAAGCCCCCGGTGCAGTCTTCTTTCGTGGGGGATTTTTTCAAATGTGGCAACGCACCCTTTATCCTGTCGAACACGTGGTTCAGCGGGAGCAGCGAGTGTTTGCGGAAATCTTTCGGTTTCTTCAGCTCGAACGACGCGGACTCCGTGAGCGCGGGACACCGTTTGCTGCTGCCGGTGCTGGTATTGGCACTACCCTTCTCGGTGGCCGGCTTACTAGGAGCCGATTTCGGGCCGGAAGGCTGCTGCTCGTCGTCACTGTTCGTCGGCGTGATGATGCACATCGAGGGAATGCGGCTCGTGTTGATGGTTGTCTTCACTTTCAGTCTTTCGGTGCGCTCCACACACTCCACGTCGGACGACTCGGAGTGTTCGGGTTCCGCGGTCGGCGGCAGTTTGGTGCTACTCTCCTCCGAAGGTGGTTCCGGGGCGAGCTTCGGCGCATTGCCGTCGGCTACATCGAGCCGGTTGTTGTTCTCCTGCCGGAGGATCTTCAGCACCTCCTTCTGGATGAGGACACCGTTGCGCTTGATCGTACCGGTGCTGTCGAGCGTACTGCCGAGCGTACTACTCGAGTAGCTCCGTTCCAGAGTTCCATTGCTCGCCGTACTGTTGCTGCGGTTCAGTTTCGTCAGCGAACTCTTTCGCTCCGGGATCTTGGGCAGGTTGGAGGCACTCGCACTAACGCTCTTGTCTCCCTCGGCCAGCACCGTACAGATCGTGCCGGCCGAACTCGTCGTGGTCGACGTGGAGCCCTTCCCGTACAATTCGTAATCGTTGTCCTGCGACACGACGGTCGTGTTGCCCGAGCTCGAGAACGACGTGATGCTCGACAGAGCCGTCGTTGACTGCAGTGGCGTCATGGGCTCCTCCTCTTTGAGCGTCTTCAGACCGGAATCGACGTGGAAAGACGTGTAGTAGCCCTCCGTATCGCACGAGTACACCGAGCTCGTCTCGCCGCCCTCATCGTGGTAGTCGAACGTCTGCAGATCGGGCGTGATCGTACCCTCGCTCGTCACGCTACTCGAAGCGGAAGTGTTGAAGAACCGACGCCTGCTCACGATCGAGCTCGGGGGCGCACTCGAACTGATCGGATTGCTGTGATTCAGCGACGTGCTCGAGGCACTCGACTTGGGGTGTGTGTTGGTCGTCGTGATCTCGCTTCCGATCGACGTCCGGCCCGACTCTGAGCTGGCACTCCAATTGCCGCTCGACGAGTGCGGTTCGTCCCTGTTGCCAAGGGCCGTGCGCCGCTGCCGTCGTATGGTGGACGTCTCCCGCAGTTTCACCGGATTGATCGAGGCTGGCAGGTACGTGCCGCCGAGGATGCCGGTCGAGCTGCGCTCCGACGATGAGTAAGACGGCTTTCGGTCGTGCGAAAGGCGCTTCTCCCGTTCGGAGCCCCGGCGTCGGCTGCCACCGATGCTGGGTTGACGCGCGAGCGTGGTATCGTGGATATTGAAATCGTCAATGTCCTGATCCTTGTCGCGGTGGCTCGCCGACTCGCGGTTGATCATCCGCAGCCGGTTCATGCCCCACTGCTTGAGCGAGTTGAAGTGCGACATCTTGTTGAAGCTCTTCGCCCATTCGGCCGAGAACGATGGCTCCTTGCGCAACAGATCGCCCGACTTGCTACGTATCGCCGGCACCAGCTCACCAAAGTCACACACCGGATGCTCGTCCACGGTGCCACCCTCCGGTTCTCTGTAAGAAGGTGTGAAAAGAATTATAATCGTTTAGAACAGCGGTGGTACTTCAGCATTACGGGAAGGGCGCAGCAAATCGAGACAAGGAACAGAGGAGCCACTTCCCGTATTGCTGAAGCTGGAGAGCGCGCACAAGCTACTGCGCGCCATGTTAGATGCAGTTGTTTGTTAAAACGCCACACGCAGTAAGCACACCAACAAACAACGAATAAGACGGTCACACAAACAGATGCGTAAGTTTTACAGCGACAGCGAACACACTGCTGCGATCGGCCGGCCAGCAAGGGCCGGCCACATCGTGGATGAAGATGATGCGATTTCGTGTCCACACGGATGATCCCACGGAAGTGTTCCAAACCACCCTCCCTACGTACCCCTTGCTGATGACCTCCGCAATCTCCCGCTGGTCCGAGCTGGCGATCGTGTTGCGTCTCTTGCCCCTGGGACGCCGCAGCCGCGATCGCCTCCTAACCGTGTCCTCTTCCGGCTTCGCGTCGTCTTTCTTCGGGCGGGTGGCCGTGTAGCACACCAGCGACTTCCGCGTCGAGGACATACGATCGAACGCCCGGCCCGAGGTGTCGATCTTGATCGTTTCCGCTGGGAACCTGCGGTTGAAAGCGAGGGGAGGATGTTGATGAAATAAACAGGAAACGTGCAGGTTGCCCGCATTCCAGCTGTGGCCGACGGTACGCACTTTGAGGCAAGAACTCGGCATTGCTCGGCCGGGGAAGGCAGCAGGTGATCGACGCGATCGTCTCCACTGCTGTTGCTTGCGACCATCGTTTCCGCCAGCGTCGTGATCGCGTCAATGTCGCCTTCGTCCACTCCGGTGTTGGCTGTTGTAGGCGCATTGGTCAGATCGGACGGTGTCGTGAGGTTTTCGCTGACGTTCGGCAGGACGGAATTGCTGACGGTGCTGCTGTTGGTTGCGATCTTGACGGAGCAAGCGACACCGGTCGTAACGTCGCCGATTGCTTCCGACGAGGTCCACTTGCGCAGATCTTGCACGGCTGTCGGCTGTCGGGACGTCAAATGAAACAAAAACTTTAGGTTGTTTGCTTTTCATTTCTGGTGAAGGTTATACCCCTCTCTGCGTTGGAAATTTTTAAACCAAAATAAAGTGCATAGACACAGAGGATCTACCTCTGTAGTATTGCTGTAGTATTCATCTCTCACGTTTCATAACTTGTTGTTAGAATCAGAATCATAAATGTGATCTCAAAAAAAGTCAACGATCTGTCAGTTTGTATAGTCAAATTTAGTAGAGTCAATCAATTGAGTTGAATCTAGTAGCCCAGTATTGAACCTAGTACTACAACCAGAATATCACTTCATAGCGTAGATATTTAGCTCATGAAAAGAATATCTTTCAAAAATGTTTCTTAACCGCAGGTCTGGATCTACTTGAAGTTGTTTGGCCCAAAATAAAGTACATAGACACAGAGCATCATAAGTTACATAATCTAACTTAGAAACAATACCAATGCCATAGCATTCATCACTCACGTTTCGTAACTTGTTGTCAGAATCTGAATCATAAATGTGATCTCAAAAAGGGTTAATGATCTGTCAGTTTATATACTCAAATCTAGTAGATTTAACCTATTGAGCAGGCTAGTATTACAACCAGAATATCACTTGATAGCGAAGATATTTAGCTCGCGAAAAGAATAACGTTCTAAAATGTATATTAACCGCTAATGTATGTTAACGAAGAGCTGACTATCGATTCAGAATCGCATATAATTAAAAGGAAAACCGGAAATACCAGATCTGGATCTACTTGAGGTTATTATACCAAAGAACAGAAAGATAAAGATGAAACTGACGATAAGATAACTTTTTTCAACGCACACGATGACATAACACACATCCAACGGATTTGCTTTAAACAACCCATCCAAATATTGAGCAAAACGCATTTGTACGCAAAAAGATGCTATCCCAACCCGAAAACCCTTACAAAACGGGTCCCATTATGGGCGTTGCAAAGAGATAGACAAACACGTTACTCAATGACAACTCAAACAAACTGTCCCAGACAATCGTCTCCCCAATCTGTTTGCCCGGCACTTGATCAGGAATGTTTGCCTATCGATAACGGAGCGTCTCCGGCTGGCCGCAAGTCGGCACCGAGCACCCTCAGCGGCGGAGCGCAAGAAAACATCAATCAACAACAGCACATGAGCAAGCATACCGATACAGATTAGATTGGACGATTCGACTGGAACCGTGGAAAGGGCCGTCCCCCGCAGGTGTCGGGCAGCGACGTCCGGATCAGACTGCGGAGATGTTGAAGAGTGCCTCGAACCGAGAAAAAAACACAACAACCCCTTTCCAACGGAGAAGACAGGGTAAATAAATACTCTTCTTTGCGGTCAAAAATGGTTTTACGATGCGGTACGGTGCCGCTTTGATACCGGACGTGACCCTGATTCCGGCCGGCCTGCCGGCCATCATTACCGGCCTGCTCCGGCTCCTAATGAAGACCTACCGATTGAGAACGGGGGTGTTGGTTTGCCTCACAGCAGTAACGCGATACGTACCAGACTGACTTCGATGTCCTCCAGGTCGACGTTGTGGGCGCGGGCGTGACGGCGCAGCCGGCTGAGCACCGGCGTGCAGATGAACGCCTCCGTGCTGTTGCCGGCGATGTTGCCCATGATCCGGTCCATCTCGGCGATCGTCGCGACCGGCGTCTTGGCGGCCGCCTCGTACAGCTCCTGCACCGTCTCGGACCGGCTGGCCACGGTGAACAGGGCCGTGTCCACATGGTGCTGCGTCTTGAAGTGGTCCTTAATTTGCACGAACGTATCGAGGTCGCTTTCCGCTGGGGAGGAAACGTACACGCACAATTTAAGAGAGGGCGAAGCGAGCGGTGGGTGGTGTGGGGAGGGGGCGAGGTGAGGGAACCATCGGAGCGACCGGCAGAAGTAAATTAGTGTGCGGCCCCCACCAAAGAAGACTCGCCGAGCTGGTCGGAGCCGGGTTTGATGTGGACAGATGATACCCGAGTCGCAAAACGCAAACCGCAACGTCTAGCGAGACAGAGAGCGAGAGAGAGAGGAAGAAAGAGAGAGAGGGAGAAGGAAGGAGAGTTCTCACGTAAGCGCCACCACTTGGCAATGAAGAAACCGAGAACACATTCAACCCCATTTTCCTGTCCTGTTAATTTGCTTTTACTTTTACGTCCGCCGGAGTCTTGCCCGTACACTAAACGGATTGTTTTACGCGTCGGCCCCGCTAATTAATGCCGCCGTTGGTGCTCTAAATAGTGAGCGCATGTCGCACCACGGCCCGTTCCGCTCGCGCTGCTACCCGAGCCCTTGACATGTGGAAGCCGGCGGTGCAGTTGATTAGATAGTCCCCAGCGGGGGTTAGCTCGAAATTCAAAAATACACCTTTCGGAACGTGTAAATTAACGACCCACATGAAGGTGGCTTTCGCTCGGATTGGCTCCGGCGCAGGGGCCCTTCGAGGGAACGAAAATTGAAAATTAGTGCAACAAGCCTAACAAGCCGGACCGGGAGAGAGCGAAAGAGAGGGAGAGAGAGAGAGAGAGAGAGAGAGAGAGAGGGGATCACAGCGAATTAAAACAGTTAACTTAGGGCTCGATCGCTTTGTTAGCGACCCATTGTTGTCCCATCAGGAATGGCCAAAACGGCGCCTGTCAGATGTAATTTCGCTTCCGCTCGCTTCGCAAGGATGCTTGCGTGTTGGCGGATTCTGCGTGTGCGTGCGCAACACTCGAAAACCGGGCGCCGGTAGAAACTCGCGCCACCATCGCGCCACCGGAAGTCCTGGGCATGCACGAAATAATAATGCCACACCGGTCCATTGTGTCGACGGGGAGGGCACATGGGTTCGATTCGCGCGCGCGCGCTTGTATGTGTGTGGTTATGTTATGCCCGCCGCGTTCGTTTGTAGTGCGCTCGATTTAAATAACAAACGGAAGATTTCTTCGGTGCGACCTACAAACAGCGCGCAGCATTATGCGACCCATACAGAGCGACCATCTGTCCGGAGTTGGTAAGGAACGAAGGGATGGCGGGGTGTGGGGTTGCCGGTCGCCCGGTCCGTTGGGCAAACGGTGCGGTTGCTAGGCTGGGGTTGCTGTGATGGGTTTTCTCATGAATCGTGAGCAGCAACAACATCAGCAGCGCCTGCCTTGTTCAGCCCGAACGATCCGTACCGGTCGCTGTGGAACTGGGCACCACGTTGCGACGGCTCGCAGGTAGCCGGTCGACCTCGAAGGACCAGGTGAAGGAAGCGGAAAATTAGGCGGTACCGCGGCCAGTGGTGTCAAAGGGATTTGGACATCGAAATTGTATTGTTTAAAAGTGTAACAAAAGACGGCGGGCCAGCTTTTATCGCATATGGACAGGCTTTTTGTAATATGTTGGTGCATTCATTCACTTTAGCACTCTTTCAGGTGCTACGTGTCGTAAATATTAAATTGGACGGTACATGCGCATATCAATTGATTAATCTGCCAATATCAAATTTCAACCAAAACGAAGCGCTATTTACGCTGAATTCATGTACGAATTTGAGTTCAAATTGAATTTGAAATATAGGCCAAGGAGACTAAGAAGCTGATTTTGGCCTAAGTTGAAGTTAGGTTAGTGCTTAATGGAAAAATCGTTACCAAACGTAAAGAGAAGCAGTTTTTTCTATAACCTTACACATCTTTCTCTAGTAAGGCACAATTTGCTTCCAAACTCAGTGTTGAAATGAGAACCTTTTCTCTCTTTCAGTTTTATCTAACTTCTTTCTCTGGCAGAAGTTGATATGAAAGGAGCTGAACTCTATATTCAATCTAGAACATTATCTGAACATTTGATAGAATTAATTTCGATGGCGAGATCATTTAACAATCGTTATATGTTTTTGGCATCGATAAGAACCTATGTAATTTTGAAACATTTTCAAGGGTCGTGGGCTCGTCTAGTGAGGACGTATGTAAAATATTGATAAATTGGCTATAATTCCTCTGTACAGCAATCACAATAATGAGCAACTATAAAAACAAATAATAAGCCTGCGCATATTTTCTAATTGAGTCCGGGCGGCTCTGGGTTCAAAAAGCCAAAGTAAAAAATCATAAAGTAATGACAACATATAGTTATTTATTCTCCTTTCCAACATAATTATAGATGATCTCCAGCTCCACGTTTCTCCAACGGGTATGAATTCATGTTCGCGCGGCCTAAATTCGTTTCATTTAGCTTTGTATGTGCAATAGAACACAAACGCAAAATTTCTAATCGTATTGCTTCGCATTCATCCTATCAACTTATTCGTCACTGTACACTGCTTAAAAACCACATTTTGTAAAATTTACTGCTCATGTTTTGCCGAATTGTATGCTCAACCAGCAACCAGTTTCCATAGACCTCGAGAGAACGTTGCGATATGACTCATCAAGGCCACATGTAAACAATCGTATGATCGTGGGAAATTTCAACAGCATTGCTTTAAATAGCGAACAATCGGATACTTTCGGTTAGTAACTACACTTGTACTAATTGTTGGAAGGCAGCAAATCGTTTCTGATAACCGTTTTGTTTCAGCAATACGAACGAAAGGCTGCTCTCAGTGACCTACTAATATTTGGTTATGCGTTTTTTTAGAGAGGGAGGTAAAGCAACTGTCACAATCAGATCGCTATCAGGTTTCATAACTTTAACAGCGAACCGGTTCGACACCTCTGCCAGTCAAACAGCATCAGGAAGAGAGCAGAGGAGAGTAAAAAAAAACGATTTAACGCCGTTTGATGGACGGGGTTTGCGCGAACCCAAACACGCGTGTTCGACTGGCACGGTATTGGTGTGCGCCAGCGCAATGATCCAGCATCAACGTGCGGATAAAGGTGTGTGCGCGGTTCACATACACACCACTACAGGTAGCGTTCGAGCAAGCGAAACGAGTTGCGCGCACCGATCGTTCAGACCCTGATCTTCCTGCGCGCAAGAGCATTCCAAAGAGGAGGGAGGCTACGTACGACGATTACTTCCCTCCCGGCGCACACTCGCGCAAACACCCCACGTCTCCCAGGGAGTGGAAAGACGCTGGTAATGATTTTGGACTTGAACCCGCCCGACTTGAAGCGGGGAAAAACGGTCTGGGAATGGGAATGTCTGGTGACAACTGGGCCCGAACGACAGCAGCAGCAGCAGGCGCTCGTAAAGATGCTGCACTGTGGCAGCATACAACAGGCAGCGGCAGCTGCACGCCGAGGTTTTTAAGATGCGACAAACGATGCGACTCCGCTTCCCTGTTCCTTCTCTTCGCCCAGAACCACAGAAAAAGGGGCTCGTCTGCCAAGCAGGGCAAACGCTCGCTACTTTTATCTGCTCGGCTCTCTTCCGGCACCGCTTTATTTGCTCGGTAATGGAAATCGGTGGCGTACAGAGGGAGTCGCAGCGTCTTTAGCCATTACGTCACGTAATCTCAGCGCTGTTAGTTAGCACGAGATATGGCCGTGGCGCTGGCGGTTTTGGAGTTTTTCTTTCACCACCAGATGAAAAATCGGAGCTCGGAGAAGAAGAACCGGAGAGGCAAACAGGGAAGAGAAGAAAAAACGCACGAGAAACGAGTCATGAGCCCGGGGAACTGCCCGAAAAGACACTTAGTAGGCCGAGGGAATCGCGCTGCCTGGCAATGGGGAGAATGTCTGGTTTGCTTCGATCGCCACAGATGGAGTTAATGGGTTATTGATTTAAACCATGCCTGCTGCGACGGGCAATGGAGGTTTGATGGAGTGCGGTGGCTTAAAGCTGACAGCAGGGCTGGTGGGAGCTGGTGCCTGGTTGAGCCGGACACTGCGATCGTGCAGAGTACGCAGCTCCAAATCGCAATCCAACGGTGTTGGTGGTGATTCTGGGCCCCAAAAAAGGGACCGGCCGGATCACCGCGTACTTACGGACTGTGACCTGCTTCGGGTCGAACTGTTCCACCTTCTGGGACAGCCGGTCGATGCGCTGCTTGATGCCGAGCGACCGTTCGTTCACGCTGGACAGCTCCTGGTGCAGCTCGGTGAAGATCTGGTTCGAGATGTAGACGAGCGAGGCGAGCTGACGGAGGGCGTTACTGAGCGTGACGTTGGTCAGCGCCTCGAACTCGTTGTCCGCCACCGGGATGGTTGGTGCGGCCGCGTACGGCTGCAGCGCCAACTTGGACGAGCGGGCGATATACTTCGGAGTTACGACACGCTTCACGAACGGCATTTTGCTTCATGTTGTTTTCACCTGGGTGGCCGTCGTTCGAACAATACACACTTGCAAACACAACCGATACGCACACAAACACACACGTAGACGGACGCCGAACAGCGATCCGTCAATGACTTCTTGGACGTAGAAGGTAGGAAGATTTGAGACGATTTTCCTCTTCGATCTTCGCGGCGTCACGGTGCTTTTCTTTCGCTGAAACAAAAAACCCACACCACCTCACATCACCACCACACTAGCGCATCGGAATGCGAACGCGAAGGGTAGGCCGTGCACTGTGCGGCTGTGTGGATGCTGGACACTCTGGGGACGTTCGAACGCGGAACACATTTGGGCGCGTGGGACGGACGCAGCGTATCACAGCACGGATCCCGGATCGGTGGGAATATCTGCCACTGCCGGAAGGATCAACGGGTACTCTTTAGCCTCCACCGGAAATGCATGCTACGCGCAAGCTTAGGCGATTCTTTTTTTTGTGGTGTCGACGAGCAGCAGCGCGGCGACCGTACGTCCTAGCGGTTTGCCGACCGATGAGCAACTGAGTGGGGAGTGAGTGGACCGAAACGCGCTCACCCTGCCGAGGGGTGGTCTGCTCTCACCCCTATCGCTCACAGTAGGGTGGTGGCTGGACAAACTATTCTATAGTTTTTACCTGTGCGCTGGACGCCTGGACAAAGCGTGCATGTCCAAGATGCGAATACATGTTGTAGCTATTTGTTGAATTGTGTGAAATATTTCTTCAGTTATCAATTTATTATTCACATGATTTCAACTATTGCTTCTTCAACTAGTGCTTCTTTGCATACTGTTTGGTAAGTAGTAACAAGTATTGATAGCTCCTCTTGGTAGTAATTAAAAACAAGATTTTGTAAGTTTTGCAAACACATGCTGTATTTGTACGATCAGCGTTACGTTATAATAACGACGCAATCGACATTCTAATAGTAGTTACTAAATGTATCGGATATTTTATTCAAATCATTCTTCTTTTCTTTACATGTCTTTCACTTTTCATTCTTCTTGATCATTTGTGCTGTGCTACAAAACTTATTTATTTCGACATTTTGACGATTAAGATGTTGTAATAGATGCTTCGTATATTTGA
Organism: Anopheles dirus; assembly: GCA_000349145.1. NCBI lineage: Eukaryota > Metazoa > Arthropoda > Insecta > Diptera > Culicidae > Anopheles > Anopheles dirus. The sequence goes on along the minus strand of KB672713.1, from coordinate 98,771 downwards.
CATCATTTCTTGCATCTCTGCATTCTCGATTTCGCTCCGCCTCTATCCATTCCTCCTAGTTTTCATAACAAACCCAAGTCCTCTGTGTTTATTCGTTTTGCTTTCCTTTCTTTTGCCTTGTCTTTCTGTAAATCTGTTTTTTGCTTTTTTTTAACTATGTATTACTCTGTTTATTGGTTTATAGAGAGTTAAGTATTAGATTGTAAGGTTATTACACAGTTGAACATATACGGTAGATTTTGTGTTAATGAAAATAAATAAATAAATATTACTATTGCCGGATACAACGGGGAATCTTTGTTAGGAAGTGAAGGCTAATTTTCTCACACATAAAGTGGTTGTCCGATCCATTTCAAGGTGAACAAAGAGGGGAATATAATTACAAATGAGTAAAATTTATTCTTTATTAATCAGTTTTTTTAAAATAACCTTACTCATACCCACAGTTCGAGTGAAATTCGTACGAGAGAAAATGCAAGAAAAAGCGCTCAACATACCGTGGCACTCACAGCATAAAACGCACACATCCCAAGTTATGCATTTTCATGTACGCAAGGGACACACACACACACACACACGCATAAAACCACACGGGCGCAAGCACACACAAACACACACGGCGCATTCCGTCGTCGATCGTATGCAGCGCCCGCACCGGTGCTCTGAGCTCCCGAGGCACTCACGCGGGCGTGAAGATCACACCGTAGGCGTAAAAGGGGTTCAGCTTGGAACACACTTTCGGCGCCGGAAGCTGAATGGCGGCTGCACGGAAACGGTGTCTTTCCGGTCCGGGTACGCTGTGCGATCCTGCGGAAGGACTTCCCGTGCGGTTCCGGCCCGCTCCGGACGGTACAAACGCAGCAGATGTTCCCGTGCGCCTGTATGCGAGCCGCTGCAACGTTGGAATTCTCCCATTTACGCACACCACCGTGCGGGCGAGTTATGCTGCCCGTTGCGCCTTATGCTCGGTGCGGCTTATGCTGCTTGTCTGTCTGTGTGTGTGTGTTGGTGTTGGTGTTGTAAGCGGCGCCGTCCGTGTACGTGCCGTTACATTTGCCGGGCGGCTTACCGGGAAGGACGGCTGGACGGTGATCGGAGCCATAAATACGTCGATGCGGCGAGCGAAACGATCGGGTAAAGGTGGCCCGGCTTGGGGAGTGGTTGGAACCCTGTGGGGGTGAGGTGGACGAGACCCGGTTTTTCTGACGCCGCGCTTTGACAACTCCAGTGTCGCAACATCTCGCGAAGGGAGGGGTGGGGGTGGTAGGTGGGTGGTGGTCGGGTACCCACGATACCAACGTCACGATGCCAGCAACTGCTGAAGCCAGCATAATGCGCCTTACCAGCGAGCCCAGGTTGATTTGTGGCACGGCGTTCCCTCTGTTTGAGGGTGCAACTACCCACGCGCACTACCACCGTGCCCGCTAACGATCGGCAATGGCTGCATGCGTGTATGCGTGCAGCCGGTTTCTTCGTGGCGCATTTGTTTTGTTTTTTTTTACCCTTCGATACTGTTCATACCACACGAAAAACCACTTGACCGCCATCGGACGCCCTGTTCGCCGTTCATTCATGCGCAAGGGCAGGTCAACGTGTTGTTGCTTTTGTTGCTGTTTCCTTCGATCTTCCCCCCGGTTCCGGCGAGCACTCCCCACCCGACAGCATATGGAACGCCGTGGCCGGACTGCAGGGCTTGGTCTCGGTGTGTGGCGTTAATTCATCTTTTTTTCGTTTTACGAGGGAAAGAACCTTAGGGCGCGCTAACGGTCGAAACGCTCCACCGACAACCACCTGAAGTAACGCGTTCGCTTTAAAGTTTTCAAACTTTGCAGCTACCACCACGTCGCGCCGTCTACGGGGTCCGCCGCCGCCAGTCTAGAGGCCGCCTCACGCAACCCCGGGCGTGGGCGTTGTCCAGGCGAAAGGACGCCCCTGTCTGGGATGACGGCCGACGGGGATGGGAAATTGAAAACGGAAAGCCCTCAACGGCACGGTTGTGTCGCATCGGAGTTTGCACCGCGGGCTGTGTAACCAGCCGGGAGGGGCCCGCATTTAGGCACAGTAATTTAAAACAGTGTTTCCCATTTGCCAGTGTCGTATGGCGGTATGGCCGAATCGTAGGCCGAGGCAGGTTTGAAGGAACGCGGCAAAAGGGAACGTAATGTTTGTTGCAACATTGATTAGAAGGTCGGCGCCCGGCGTCGTTACTTGACACTAGCTGGGCATGGGAGGTACAGCTCGTTTGCTACTCTTCAACGAATAGAACACGATTAGTTAGTTTTTATTAGTTAGCGCAAACAAAATAGAGGAGATCGAATGCGAACTTCATTCGTTATAACTTGTGCATTCCAAGATCGTGGCCTAGTGAAGAAGATTTGTATTCTCTTCAAATTCAGATACAATAATAAAAAAAAAACAAAATATCCTTAGGAAGATCATGCAGCAACCAACTATTGCATTATATATAAATTATCAAAGGCTTATTGCCAAAAGTCACCCAAACTATAGGAAGATACAATGCCAAGAAAACGCACGGAAATGTGTAGAACGCTCTAATTCAATCCGTGTTTGGAGCGTGCGTTTCACTCAACAAAAAAAGACTTGGAAGGCTCTAAACTTGCCACTATAAAGATCCCGTTGTTTACTACTTCTTCTGCTAACCATAGGGGTAACGACCTACGCGACCATGTATTCCGTGTTAGGGCGTACTAGACTTATTAATATCGCCATAGCCAGTTACTCATTCTTTGCTAGGGTTTGATGGTCCAGATGGGATTTGGACATCTGTCCCATCGGGTCCGTTAGATGGTCAAGATCAGGGTCAACTACTACCGGAATTGAATCCCGTAAACATCTTCTAGCTTTTCTCTTTTGAGACAACAACTACCGCTACATCATGTAGATATGGCGTTCCTAATTTTCATTTACTTTATCATACCCTTAGTTGAAAAGTCACTTCTGCAACCTATGAGGGATTTGGGCAGTTCTGAATCGTAAGCTAATGCAGTGATGTGCATGCCTCTTGATCTCTATGCAACGCAAGTGACACAGACACTCCTCAAGTTCCGGCCTCCAGATCAACTTGCACGCTCCTCGTCTTACACTCAGCCAGCGTAATGTGATAACTTCCTTTTGAGCGGTTGCAAAACAATTCAACTAATTACATGGCATTTATTACATGGGACAGAACGAAGATACAATTTGAAGATGACAGACAGAGATGTGTAGAGCAGTCTAGTTCAATCGTAGTGACTGCTATGATTAATTTCATATTATTTAAAATAGACTACGCTGTGTATAATGATCTTGCGTTGAGCTGCAGCTTGAGCATTAGATTTTTATGCACAAGACAAGATAAGGTTATTCCATATTATATAGGTAGCTTGGTATTGTCATGTGCTCCATGGAATTCGGATGGACACAAGAACAACCGCCTCAAGGACGTACAAACCAACCCGTAGAGTCGCTTTTAGGTCGCCCACGTGGTCAGATGAGCTCCTTCTGTTATTCTCCAGTTATTCCTGTTAGGAAACGATCGCACCAGTATGTTACACTTACAACCTGTTACAACCCAATAATTCTACTTGATGTGACTTACCGGTGGCATTGAGGTTTTTCACAATTCTCTTCCCATTCCTAACTAAATTACAGAGAAGAAATCTCAATAAGTTTAAGAGTCGTACTTCATAAAACGCATCCCATTCCGAGCGGAAAAATCATCAAGCCGATCATCTAATCCGCTTACGACTCAGCCCACCTCACGACCCAGTGGGTAGGGTTAGTGTAAAACAAGTAAGCCTACCCAAAACTGCCTGCTTTATGGCCGCCTTTATGCCTCTCCCCAGCCGTCAGCACCAGCGTTTACCGCGCACCGTTTATGCTCTATATGCTGGCGGAACGTGCGCATAATCCCAAACAATGACCGTGACCGGCCGATAGCGAGCGACCGCAATGTTACAATGTGTTAAGTCGGGCCTGCAACACGGCCCTCCCCGGACCGATAAGCCGTTTGTGATACTCGACCGTAAACGGTCGCCGATTAGGCCGGATCGTGAGTCATTTTTTCCACCTTGGTGGCTTGGTGCAGGGCAGCCGAAAGGGATGCTGATAAGAGTTTGGGCCATCGGCCGTGTGGACGGGTGTGTAAATGTAAATAAGCTGCCCCGCTGGGGGTGGCAAACCTCGGGATGGGCTGGAGGGATGAAACGGACGTAAAATCACCATTTTACGGGGTGGAAGACGATTAGGTTTAGAGTTAGGGACCTCGAATGTGAACCCACTCTCACACACACACATTCAAATTGCACGACCTGAGCGCTCTTTTGTCTCTCAGGTGTCGGGTTTCAGAGTCGGTGCGCCCAAAAACCGTTCTCACGTTCCTTTCTGGGCGTTCGGTTGCCTCGTACAGTCATAAGGCTGCAGGCGGCAGGGTTTCCACGGCGGAAGATTTAAAGGTGCACACAGAAGGCCCGGGGAAAACCCCGACACCGAAGTACACCACGGAGGTCCGTCTTACCTGTTTCTTACCTGGCTTTTATGACACACGCGCAGGATCATTACTCACGCTGCCGGATATCCGGGACAGCTGAGCCGCCACGTGAAGTGTCCTTCACCGCATCGTCCTTCTCACGGCTGGAAAAGTCATCCCATAAAGTACACATGCACACACACACACACACACACACACACGCATACATACGGATACACGCACACAAACCGAACCACCGAAAGCTTCAACCAAGCAAACATGTTTATTTCAGCTAAATATTGTAAATACGCATCATTACAAAGACGGTGATGTACGTGAGCGTGTGATGTGAGACGTGAGACTGTGTCCGTGTGAGTCTGTGTTTGGGGAAAAACGGAAACGAAAACAAAAAAAAACCGGGAGCGAATCGACAAACGGAAAAACACATCGCTGCAGCGAGCTTTCTTCCGAGACCGACAGTGCCGATGCACTACACGAAACATACACGCGTAGAGGACGGGCGAGAATCGTTCTCCGCATGCCCACGCATCTTATCTTGTTCGCTGGTTCGCTGGGTTTTGTGTGCTTTCCCCTGCTCTGCGTTCTCTGTTCCGGTTTCGCTTTTCCTGTTGTCTAGTTTTTTTTTTGGTTTCGGGTTTTTGTTCACTTCGCGCCGCGTTTCGATATACTGTTTTCTTTTCGCTGTTGCTTGGCTTGCCGTTTTAGACTGGGTGGGATAGCGTAAAGGGTGAGTATTATTATCGTAATTATTATTATTATTCGATGATGATAGGAATTTTGGTGATGGGCGGCATTTGGTAGACCGTTTTCTATGTGTTTTTTTTTTGTTTCACTTTTGTTTCTTGCCCCTGCTTCATTCGCCACGCGGTTGGAAAACACATGTCTTCAGTAACAGTGTTTGCACGATCACCTTCGGAAAAAGGGTTTTCGGGGGTGTTCGCTCTCCCGAAATTCTCGGACACGAGTGTTCCGCTCGCAAGCTGGCCGTCGGTATGATTGTACTGAGCAGTCTGAGATTGTAGTTCGTGTTTTTGTTGTTTTTTTTTCTTACTCTGTTTGTAACTTTCGTTTCGTTGGTGGGAGCGATGCAAAAGATGGTGGGCTGAGATCGATTGATTCGGCCTGGTGGGATGAAGCAGGTTTTTTTTTCGAATAGTCAAACGCAAGTCAGCAACGCGTTTTCAAAGGAACGATTTTGATTGTTGTTTCAGATTTTTGTATTGTTTGGGCATCAAATGAAGCAAGCGGATGTACTTTCAACTCTTTACTGCGACGTGTGTGTTTGAAGTGTACGATGAGATCATCTCAAGGAGCAAGTTCCAGCGTATGATATTGATAAATTCTAAAGTATTGCTTCCCTTGTACTATCTCTCTGTTTCTTTCTCTCTTTCTCTCTCTCCAACGCGCTCTCTGTCTCTTGTGTTACGTGCACTTGCACCAACGCAGACTGCACTTCGTTTTTGTCAGCTCCAATCGACACATTTCAAGTTCCAGCATCCAGCGTTTTTAGTTCCGCAGTTCCCAATTGCTTCCTTCCGGGTCCTGTCTCTTCCACGAACACGTCGTCAAGTGATTAGCTCTTGTGCAGCCTCTACTTCGTACGCCCGCTTTCGAGTGCTTCTTTCCGGTTTGTGTCGCTCTTTTACTCCCCTAGGATGATGTTGGTTGTTTGCTCTGTTGTCGAGTTTTTTTTTTGGTTTCAAACTTTGTGTAATCCAAGCGTCCATGTGATTCTTTCTTCGTGAACCGGCGGATTTACCGGTCACATAACTTTCACCAACTTGTTTCATTTTATCTTCACACCGTGTTTCCGTTGCGTTCTTTCACGTTCTCTTTCGTGTTTGTGGGTGTTTCTCTGTCTTATGACAGTTTGTGGTGTCTTTCGGGTTCATCATTCACAGAGCGTGCGTTTGTAGTCACTCACTTTCTGTCTCCCTTCGATTGCAAATGTATCACATTTCCGTATCATCTTGACGCCTTTGGTGATAGTAAAATAGTAAAGAAAGAGTCAGCGAGAGTGTGTGAGAGGGAAAGAGAGAGAGAGAGAGAGAGAGATAGAGGAAGAGAGAGAGAAACAAAAAAGGGAAAAATGTGTTGCGAAAACACCAAAAACCGAAAACATCGCCAAATATTCTGGCAACGCGCCACATCACGGGGTTTTCAATCACGGACCGCCACCTGAAGCCTGAAGCCACCCTCCAAGGCCAAGGTGCGTGATTTGATGAGTTTTGTTCCATTGCTTTCTCCTCTACTTCTTTTGCTCCACGTGTCTCCCCCTTCCCTCCCAGGGCCCAGAGCACTGGCCGGTTCGGCTGTGCGGGTGTTGGAAGCCGCAGCCCACGGGAGCACACGGTGGTTTCGGTGGGTATGAGCATGATATGGGCCGGCCGTTGCCGAACAGTGGTGCTCGCGGAAAACAGCGCATTTTCGCAAACGGAATCTAACGCGATTGTGGAAGGGGCAGGCATATCGGCGTGCGCGCCAGTTTGCCAATAATCGATACAAACGAAGAATATGTATATCTATATATGTATATGTATGTGTATATATAAATATGCCCAAACCGGTGCATCGGCGGCTGTGACAATTGCTACGACAATGTTTATAATATGAAGCACGGCGCACGGTCTCGTCCTCGTCCCATCGTCGCCGTCTACCGGCGAGTTTTTCTCTGTTTGTCTGTATGTCTTGCTACCTTGCTTAGCATCACTTTTCCGGGTTTTTCATTTGCCATGCGTGTTTTATGTGTGTGTGTGCGTGTATGTTTGTGTGTCTCTCCAATTAACTTGCGATGCTCTCTAGCTGGCGCGTGTATAATATAATATTGGTTGATTTTCTCACATTTTTTTGTGTTGTTTTGTAATGTGTGCCTTAGTTGCGTTTGTCTCGGTTGCACTTGGTTTCGCTTTCGGGTTTTTTGTTGATTTTTCGTTTTGTTTTGTTTCAATGTTGCTTTCTTCTTTGTTTCATTTCACAATAAGCCAAACTTAAGCACAACTATACAACAATGCTTGCGTATTTACAACGTTTGTTTTGGTTTGTTTTGTAGTTCATGAATGCAACTCTCTACAATGCTCTTTCCCCGCCACCCATCGCCCCCTCCCCCTCCTAAACCCCTCATTCCTCTCCTCCCGGAGAACCTAAGTGAAGCGCGATCGTGGTAGTGGATTGCGTAGTGGGGGCGCAATTGGGAAGTCGATTGGCTAGGGGAACTACTTGTCCGGGTTGTCCGGAACTACCGGAACGGGAACGTTCTAGCCCTAGGGAGCAGCCGGAAATCTAATTGCCTGCGACCGGATGGCGGACGGTCCGCTCGCCTGGTACCAGGTGCCACGTAAACGTAAAGCGTATGCAAGCGTAACACACGACTACTGTGACAGGGATGTAGAGACGGACAATTTCTATTTGCCTGTTTGTCCATGTGTCTGTGGTTTGTGTGTTGGAACGTGTCACGGCTGTTGTCTCTACTTCCATGCCCTTGAGCCTTAGGTGGACTTACGGTTTCGTTTGACCTGGATGCGGTTGCATAAATGCACCCTGCCCTGTGCGAAGTGAAGCCAGCGCCATAACCTACAAATGGCTACCCACGTGACCGCCAGCGACCGTCCGGATCCTGGATGCACTGGATGCGGACAGCTCATGTTACGCGCGTCTAGGCTGCTGCTAGGTGTATAAGCGGTGTATAGGGACAACGAAAACGGAATCGGACTTCTCTAGGTAAGCGTTGCTAGTGGTAACGACCTTCAAGGACGCATACTGCGTTAATAAATATAGACAACTCAACTCATTGAGCAGCGATATGCGTGTAAAGCTTTCAGTGTATTGTATAGTTACGATCCTCCCGGCAAGACGTCTGCGCGTCGATCGATTCGGTAGATAATCGGATGCGTAAGGGATGCTGCAGAAGCTGTTATTTTACTCCGATCTACTGCCGGACTTTTGGCCTAGCGTTTTGTCATCCGCAACACACGTAACCGTACAGCCCGAATCAGGCACCAACCAAACGGAGACATCTTGCCAACAGGACACATCCATGGGATGATTAGATCATGCCCCAATCAAAGTAGGCGTTGCGGCGACCGTTGCGCCGACAGCGCGGAGATAACAAACACCTTGTGGCACCTGTCAAAACTATCGCAAAATGACCGTCATTCAAACCACTATGCAATAAGGACAACTCACTAGAAGCTATGCCTACGCGTATCGACCGTGTGTGTGTATGTGTTGTGTATAAAGCGAAAAACTGATGCAAAACGTACCGGGTCCGGTCCGACAAATTGGCATTAGTGCGTCGAGGCACTCGCTATATCGTGCATGTGATGCGCGGTTTAGGTTGGGTTTAGGTTGTAACATTTATGGGTGATTAGCGTGACATGCGGGACTTGGCGGAGTCAACGTACCTTGCGGGGATTCGTGGATTTCTGTTCTCTTCTTCTCTTTTTGGTTTGGTTTGGTTTGGGTTTTCCATGCGAATCGCTCCAACCGTGTCTGTCTCTAATCCCTCTCCACACTCCCTACCCCCCGTTTTGCCCTTCGCCCCGGTGCGGTGCCATGCCACGATTTACATCACTATTATTGATTTCTATCTACGTTATTGTTATCCACGAATATGTTTTTTTCCTCCGTCTGCAACTGCTGCTACCGTCGCCAGTGGTCGCCACCGAAAAAAGAAACGGAAAACGTCAGCTAATGTGTATGTGTGTTTGTGTGTGTTTCGGAATACAGTTATCTTCGCCTTCAGCCACTATTCGTTTCCTTACTACCCAAAGGTTCTAGTCATGACTAGACTGTGTTTTTTTTCGCTTGATTTCTTCCTTCTTGTTGTTGTTGTTGTTGCCGCCGTGTGTATTACACTTGGCGCCGTGCAAATTGCGCAAACAAATTTGCAACCTAGGCGAGAAGCACCATTACGTGTATGTTTTCCGCTTCCTTTCCATCGTTCCATCTCGGGTGAAAGTGTCCGGCTTATGTTTTGTGACATTTCTTTTGCGCGTTGGTTGCTGTTCTTCGTTTTCTTCGTGTACTTTGTTAAAGTTTTGTGTTGTGTTTTTTTTTTTGGTTACTTTAGTCAATTTTTGTATCAAATTTGCGATCCATCTTCTAAAGACGGGATCCGCTCCAGTCCGTCGGAACTGGAAAACGTCCACACACACACACATCCACACGAAGAAAACAGAACGAAACAAAACTCGTGGAAAACTTATTTAATCCTCGTGCCTCCGTTCCAAACCCACTATTCCCTTTCGCTCGGGGAAGGTATTTTGCAAATGTTTTGTTTTTGTTTGGCTTTTATAATGATAATGGGTTAAATTTATTCTGGTAGTTGTTTCCCTAGTTGTTTTCTTCTTTTTGTTCTTGTTTTCGTTTAGTTCGTTTTCGCTTCCTCCTTCCCTCCCGCCGAAACGCGTGTGTGTTCGTTTGTGCCTAAGATTTTTTAGTAAGTTTTTGTTTTTGTTTGTTTGCACGTTTGGATTTGGATTTTCTTCTTTTCTTGTTCTCGCTCTCCGTCCTCGTCGGCCCGCTAAATGTGTATAGTGATAGTGGTTTATTTTGTATTATTGAATTGGTCTTTTGCTTTAGTTAATGTTTAGAGTGGTCGCCCATGCAGACTTTCGCTCTTTCTCCCTCGTGTTCGCTTGTTTCTACTAGGTTGCGTTTGTTTTGTGCCACAAATTTGATCCGCGTGTTCGGCGTGTAGTACGTGTGTGAGTGTCGTTCGTCTACGGGGTGAGTGATTGTATTGCCCGGTGTACTTAGTGTGTGTGTGTGTGTGTGTTTGTGTATGTCTGTTGTCCAGTGAGATCCAAAGGAGTAACGAACGAAATCGATTGAATATGTAAATACTATCTGTGCAAAAATAGTTGTGTTCTTCTTTTCATCCCTTTTTGTTTCCTTCCTTTTTTGTATTGAATACATTTTGTTCGTGTAGAGATAGGTGGGTCATTTCATCAATGTTTTGTTTGTTTGTTTCTTAACTTTTTTGTAAGTTTCTTTGCTTTCCTTTCTGCTTCCGCTTATTCATATTATTTTTTTCGATTTCGAGTGGTGCCATGATCCCACCTGAGCACGTGGGGGATGGTGGGTTCACCCACCACTGCTAACATGAAGAATCGAACATGAAGCGTTCATCGATCAAAGCAATCATTGATAACAAGCAGCGGCTAGAGAGCGTTTACCCCGTTGACGGGCCGGGTTGTTAAGCGGACTAATATGGTGTTAATAAAGATTTGATGAAGTGATTTCGTTTGCGAACTGCACGCAGCACGCAGTACAAATTCACTTAATCAGCGCTCAAAACTATCAACAAATTAAAAGTCCACCTTAGCAACTGACACTGCCTGTCAAAATGAGCAACGCCTACTCAGGGATCCTAACCTGCCGGAACTCTAGCGGCATTAACGGACGGTCGAAACGATGCACTCCGCAAAACTTATGATAGCCATTTTGCTTGGAAGCTGATGGCGTTAACGCAAAACGCAAACAGGAAGGATATCCTACAGGGAGGGAACATGATTAAAGTAGTTCGAGATGCTCCGTACCGCACTGTGACACAGCGCACACAGCGTGCCTCGTGCGTCTTGTGTGCGTGTGTGTTTTAAAACCCCCTCCCTAAGGCCCTTTGATTGTTTTCACATTTCGTACCCAACGATGCCCGCAAAAAACCATGCCAACCGCATGAACGTATCCTACCTAAGCGCCAACGCAAACGTGCCAAAGCCGGGTGCTATCCTCCCGCGGATCTACCGAAGCCGAAACTAGTGATATGGAGAGTTGTATTGCAGCGTCGAAGATAGTGGCTCGGTGGTTGTACCGCCTGATATAAGGGTCCCGCGCTCGTGTCGATTCCGCCGTCTCTTGTCCGTACCGATCGGTTCGAAGTGTAAAAACAAAGGAAGAAAGCGAGCGCGCGCGCGCACGCTTAAGCACTAATAAAACTCGCCCTTCATCGCAATGAGAGTCTCTGCTAGACGTTCGATTCGATGACTGGCGGGTTTTATTTCTGGTGATTTCAGTTGTCCACCTCGTGACAGACCTCCATGTAGTCCGGGTCGTGCATGATGTCCTTGATCATGTCTTTCAGCATCGTGTACCGGGGGAAGATCGGGTAGATTTTCGAATTGCCGTACTCGGACTGCCATGAAAAGAGGTTGTAAATGTGTTGCAGTTATGACAGCGCGACCTTTTCTCCCGCTTTACGAAAACCCAACACCCGCTTACCTTCAACTCTCGGATCAGGTTCCTTAGACCGGTATACTTTTTCAGCAGGCGATACAAATCGTTTATCATCTGCGTGTTTTCCTGCTCGATCTGTGCCGTGGTCATCGCTGGAATCGACGGAGTGAGAACGTGCGGTTAGTTGGTTCGGGCTCGGAAAACGCAGCCCCCGCCCTACTACCCCGGTACCCACTTTCCAGCCGCTCCATCCGTTCGCGCCGGTCGGCGGCCTCCTCCGCCAGCTTGGCAGACGTTTTGACCCCCTCGCCAGACTTTTGCGACTTTTCCATGATGCTGCAGGCCCGCAGCACGAAGGCCGGCACCGTTTCTAGCTTCTCCTGCTTGGGAATCTCGACCAGCGTCCAGTACTGCGTCTCCAGCCGGATCACGTCCTGGGTCAGGATGGGAGTGGACGCAATTTTCGCATACTGACACCAATGCCAAACTCGCCAAACGGGACACCTACCTTGATCATGAGCTTCAGCATCGGATAGCGATTGAAGATGTTCCGCTGGCTCTTGGAGTCGCCGTATTTGTTCATCAAGTTCACCAGTGCCTTTTTGGCGGTGTCGTACGACTCCTCCAGCCGGATCCGGACCGCTCGAAGCCGTTCGTTCGTCTCGAGCAGCTCCTCGCGGCTCATTCCGCCTGCGGGTTATGGCATAGTCTATTAAATCCGAACCCCAACTGGTATGAGACTGCCCGAGCACGGTACAGCCGGCTGGACGTGATACTTACTCGGCGATCCTTCATCCTTCACGTCCTGCACTATTCGTCGGACGCTCTGTGTAAATTTGCCAACTAAATTTGTCGAAGCTACGAAGGATCAATGAATACATCGCTATCAATTGGGAATGCTATACACACACACGCACCCGTGCTAAGGTTAAGATTTGGTTTTAAGTGCTTGCTACTTCTCTCACTATTTACTGCCCCTATGTATCGCTATTAAGTATCCCACTACCACTAGACTACACGCTGCTCTAGTGGTCCAAGAATTCTAAAGCTTACTATTTCAGCTACCACTACGTATAACTACAAAACGTCAACTGCACTCCACAAGCATGCGTTATAAACCCACTGCTACTCACCGTAATGCTTGGGAGATTCTGCAAAGAAAAGCAAACGAGCCTCGATTAGTGACAACATTCTTCCCTTCTCCGACGACAGTCTTCTAAAATCTCCGCATCGAGATAAAGCGCGAAATGAGGTGACATTCAACGGAATGCGGCAGGAGATTAGCGGTGTTGCTACGAAACGAAAATGGCAACGAAACTACGAGCGGGTCAACTTACACATGTTGGTTGATGGAGCAATTGTTGGCAAACGGTTGGGGAGGACAGAGAGATAGTGTGGTGGTAGTGGTGTTGGTGGTGGGATTCGTGTTTCTTGTTGTTATTGTTGTTGTTGTTGTTCGTGTGGTTGGAAAGTTTGTGTATCTTCTTGTGTTTGACGTGCGCTTCGTAGACTCCACCGACACTGGAAGAAGATATACTGAGAAGCAAAAAAACATCCCAAAACCCTACCCGTCGAAACGGAGAAATCAACCCCACATCTAAACCTAGAGTGTACAAGCGATTGAGTTTCATTGCGTGGTCATTAGCCTGACCTGACCGCAGCGGGACGGTCGCGTATGTAAATGGCATTTTTGATGTTGTCGAAATTGTAGAACTTCGACAGACTCATATCACTTTATGGAGCCCGGGATGAACCGGTGGAACCCGTTGCGAACCTTTCTCGGCGTACGACAGTATTTTGGTGCCGGCGAAGAGGTTGTGCTTGTCGCCCCCACCGCCACCGTGGTGTTCGGACCCGGCGGCTGGGGGTTTGCTTTTGGTGCGCTGCTTCGCGTTCTGGCTGGCGGCCGGCTGCGACTGCTGCGGGTTGGCTCGGTCGGGTGCGGCCGCGTCCGGACCGCGGAAGAACGCGTCCACGAAGTCACCGGACAGGTCGGACGACAGGTTCGCGGTGAGGTAGCGCCGGAAGTAGTGCTCCTCGGCGTAGCTGCTGCCGATGCTGATCTTGTTGCCGTAGATGCGATCGAACGCCTCGAAGACGTGCTCGTTGTTGAGGTGCTTGGTGAGACGGGGCCGCTCCCGGAGGCCCAGCTTGTGCAGGATCTGGTGTTTGATCGTCTGCAGCAGGATCACCTCGATCGGCGGGCTGCCCTTCGGCGGGGCCGGTTCCGGCCCGGCGAACAGCCCGTTCGCGTTGGCCGCGATGCGCCGGTTGTAGAACTCGGACAGCACGTCCGTCACGAGGAAGATCGTGCTGAGCACGATCTGGGACGTCGGCTTGAGGCCCTCGTGCTCGAGCCCGAACTCGTACACCTTGCGGTTGGTGGAGAGCAGATTGTTCAGGCTGCAGCCGGTCGGGTGGAAGTCACGCTTGGTGCGCTGCGTCGACAGGCGCTCCAGCCGGCGCAGCTCGGTCTCCTTGCGCAGCTTGCACAGCTCCAGCAGGACGTCCGCGTGGAAGCAGTAGAACGTCTGCTCGATCGCGTCCGCCTCGTGGTGGGCCGTTCCGGTGCGCATGCAGCGCCCGTCGAGCTGATCGTCGTACAGGGCGTACAGATCGGCTGCCAGGGCGCCGGTGTGCAGCCAGGTGCAGGTCCCGTTCGGCGGATGCCTCAGCTCGACCCACACCGACAGCTCGGTCGGACCGCGGATGGCAAAGCCCCGGTCGCTGCTCGCCTCCAGCGTCAGCTCGAACGGCTGTTCGCTGGTCTCCGCCAGCAGGAAACACTCCAAACATTCGTCTCCACCGGATTGGCGGGCTCCGGAGTGCTCGGCTTGCGGAGTGGCCCCGATTACCCCAGTTGTGAGCAGTAGCAGCAGCAGGCCGGCCCTACAGCAGGTGGCACCTGGAAGCCGTCGTGACCATGTTCGGTTGCTGGTCGGTGCCCTATAAGGAAGTTGACTTGCGGCCGTCCACCGTCCAGCTCCGCGGGAGCAACCTAACCGAGTGCGTGTGTGTATGTGCGTGTATGTATGTGTGTGTGTGTGTTAGATGCAACCAGGTACCAACGGAAAAAGGGGGGAAAAAGTGGCAAGAAAACGCCAGCCAGGGGAAGAAAAGAAAGGGTCATAAGTGATGGAGGCACGCACGGCCATATTGGGAAAAGGGGGCGGGTTTCGGTGCGTTGCGCTCGGCCACTTAACTCGACGGGATCTCTACACACACACACACAGCCACCCGGCAACGGGCGGGCACACTCACCACCGGCATCCGAGGATCGCTGGGAAATGCCGCGCTTCATGTCGTGCTTGCCCATCTTGGCTGCCAGCTCGTCGCGCTGCAGTGACCGGGAGTTGCGTCGACTTGGCCGGGGTTCGCCCGACGACGTGGAGGAAGATGCGGCGGGACCGTGGCCGGACGCGGATGGCGGGTTGGTCGGGTAAGACGACCGGCGAGGAGGCTGCGATGTGCTGGAATGCTGATGAAGCTGCTGCTGCTGCTGTTGCTGGTGCGGTGGTGGCTTGGAGGATGTTGGTTGCGGTTGCTGTGGACAATGTGACGACGACGGCGGCGGCGGCGGCGGCGGTGGTGGCGGCTGTTTGCTAACTTTCCTCGGATGGCGTAGTTTTCTTCCGAACCCTTTATTAGGGTAGGTTCTATACTATCGGTTGGCTTTGCGGACCCAATCTAGGTTAGACTCATTGTTGTACCAGATACCTGGAAGGTGGAGGGGAGAGGTGGAGAACGGTTCGGTTACTGGCGGTTTGGCATGCACTGGACGAGGCCGTTTGGGGCAACAACACTAGAGATGGACGCTACACGTACACTACGAACTACGGGGTGCGAAATGCGAAATGCGAGAGCAACGCGCTAGGAACTAGGAAGTACTGGCTCTGTCGCTCTACTAGCTGGCAGACGATTTCTCTTCCACTAATAGTCACACGGATCTGCAGAGGAAACAAAAACTAATCACGCAATCCATCGTTATCACTCCTAAACCGGGTTCTCTAAAGTTAGGGAAGAATAAAGGCATCTATCAACTATCTACTTCCCGTGCCGATTGCTCCCAAAACGTTAAGGATCGATGCGATAACTCCCACGTCTAGAGTGCCCCATTCCAAACATCCCAAAGCAACAGTGTCCCAGGGTGGGCGCCCCTCAACACTCTCGGCGAAAACTTTTCCTATTACGGACGCTTCATCAAACATTAACCAGCGGCACAACACACACACACACACACGTACATACTGCGAGGAGCATAAACTTCCCACCAACGTCCACCCAGTGTGCGAATGGTGATGTTTGGCCACGCACGCCCACGAAAACACCGGGACCAACAATAACATTAACACCAACACTAATAATCAGCGTCAGCTTCTTCACTGCCTGTGCCAAAGCAAAAGGGAAGGTGCTCCTTAGTGTCCCAGCAGCCAACAGCCGGCGGGGCACACAGAAAGCGCACAACAAGCCATTTCCACTTGATTTGATGTCCACTTGTTCCGATCAATATAAGGGTTGTTAAAAGCGCAGAGAGCACGCCTGTTTCGCTCCCGGTGCCCGGTGCGTGAAACCGGAACTTGGCTGGAAAGGGGAGCCGGGAAGGGGAGGTGCACCACAAAACCGCAAAAACCGCTGAACAATTTTCCCCGAACAAAGCCCCCTCCCGAAGGTAAGTAAAAGTACCCTTAAGTCATAATGGGTGTGCAACAAGGGCGTGTATTTATAAATAGTAACGCCGAAGTAGTCGTCGTCGACATCGTCGTCGCTCAAGCGGTGACCTACAAAGAAAAACAAAAGTGTTCTATCTCCATTCCGCCCGAGCCGGAGGTGGCTAAGTAGGCCGGTACCGAGGTGCTATCTAGTAGTCTGGTCATTTGTTTAAAAGTTTGACTCGCTCTTCCGCCTGCTCTGTTCTGGAGATGGAGATTTCCTCGCAGCGCAGCGCTAGGTTTTCTACCCGACCTCAATTTTCATTCGCGTACTCCTGCTTGGCGGCTCCCAATTCCGAGTTGAAGCTAATCTGACGGTGCACGCTTCTCGATCGATCTGTCATCCGGCGCTTCTCCTGCACGGTTGCTCCACACCGCTGTCCGTTTTCACCTCATCTCTCCCGCTCACCGAACCGCCTGGCTGTCAAAAGCCGTTGCCAAGCAATATGCCACAGACTGCTGCGAGCAACGACGACGACGACGACGAGCAAGTATTGGGTAGCATAAAAGGGCCGTGCTGTCTGGAATGTCACAACCCCGGGAGCGGAGCCATCCAGTTCACAGAAACAGCACCGAGCGTGCAGGTTGAAGCGTCCAGCAAGAACAAGAAGGAGAAAACGCGGCTTCCTCGGGCCCGGCAGCATCAGACCGGCTGCCCGATGGCAGCAGATGAACAGCCGGATGAAGAATTGAGATGGCGCAAAAAGACACGCGCCACACACGGGAAGCGATGGAGTCTAGCGACGGCCACCGATAAAACAAAGAAGCACACGAAACCAGCCAGCCAAACGGCCATTGACAGCCGTTTCTTCCCGGCAGGCTTCGGCACCGGGAGCCTCTGGTGTGGTCTGCTGTGGTTCGGACTTTGCTTTCCCACCACGCCCAAGGACACACGGCAACGAGTGAACCGAGACACGGCGGGTGGCATTATTTCTTGTTTAGGGGATTTTTCTCCGTTTTCTTTTCCCCCTTGAGCACCGTGCAAAAGTACACGGCATCGCGTGCATCGTTCCAACGTTAGGTTTTTTTTTCAATCTCCCCGTGTACTAACAGCGCACAGTTCTTATTCTGTGTTTGTCTCACGAAACAGGACACTCATCAGATGGAACCGACCCTGTCTGTCTGTGCCGGTCCGGAAGCCTGGAACCAGTGAAGCAGACACACGGTGCACGGTGGACTGGAGTTGGTCTTTCGTCAAATTGCATGACGTGCCGCCCCGGGTTTCCCCAGGTACGCCAATTAGGAACGAGCGCAATGGAATGTGTCGGAACAGAACGAAACGAACCGGGCGGGCACACTTCGCTCGTTTGTCTCGTGGCCGTGTCCGAGTGCCGGGAATGAGCGTGCTTCCGGGAGGCTTCCCATCGCCGGTCACCTGCCATCCTAGAGCTGCCTGCCCGGAAATCGTCGACAGGCGGGCGTTGAGTGAAGTGTGAGGATATTAAAAGCTGCACCAGCACGCCATGACCACGGGTGTGAGTGTGTCGCACTCCTCTGGCACTCTGGCACTCTTCGCAGCGTGGAGCACACGTGTGCCAGGTGTCAATATTCCATAAACTCTCCTCCTCGCTGTCCTAAGCGAAAACGCTCTGATCCGAGCTGGCAGAAGAACAACAAAAAAAAGACAAACGAACCCACCTGGTGGTGGAGCTTATAATGGAAGAATTATCAAAGACACAGCTACCGGCCATCAGTGCACGGACGGTGGGCCACGTAATAATCCAGCCTGGTGCGCGCACGCCAGATAACAGCGACTTTGTGGCGGGCGACGGGATGTGGGACGGGAGTCCGCAACGAGTTGCCCGGAAGTGACGCTGCAGTCGGAATAATTATTGAGCCTGCCCGAGAACGCAACGCACGGCGGAACCGATTGAAGTTGTGGCGCGCGGTGGCGTATCATCACGCCCGGCACCCAGACAGACACCCGACCGACCGACCGACCGTGGAATGCACCAAAGCGGATTAAATTAATTAAATCTCACACCTTTCACACGCTGCGTGTGTGTGTGTGTGAGAGAGAGAGAGAGAGATAATCTATCCTCGCCCGAGCACTTTCCATCCCAAACACGAGGATAACGCCCGAAACGGCTGCTCAGTACTTCGTCAGAATTTTTGGCGAGTCAAAGTATGCGATGGAAAGGATGCTGACATAATAACCGAATCGTGAGTGAAGAAATATCAACATCCTGCCCGCGTGTGTCTCCCTCCTTCAACAACGGTCCCCCCGCCCGGATACGTATAAATAGCGCGCATTAAAATCCGGTACCCGGGACATCAAAAGCGGAAGCTGCGGCCAGCTGAGGAAGGATCAACTTTTATTGGACGTCCGGCTTCGTCCCGCGATACGGTCATGTGTGTGCCTCATGTGTTGGACGCTCCATTCTCGTTCTTCCGCGTGCTTTGTTGTTGTTGTTATTTCTTTTGGTCCTTCGAACCGGAGCGTTTGCAAACGGCGGACCGACGGGCCGCCCGTTTCGTGGCCCGGTCCGGTGTCGTCAAAACCCGGGTTTCAGGGAGAAACCCGAACCGTGCCATACTGGCCCCTGCTCTGCTGGGTCGCTAATTCGGGAGCGCCCTTTCGGGATGGGGCCCTATCAACTAGGGCTAGGGCGCGTCCCGTTGCCAACCAACCCCGCCGGAACTAACGAACTTTATCGACTGGAACGTCAATGGGTTAGCCAGTCGTTGATGTGTGTGTGTGTGTGTGTATGGGTGAGGCAATAAAAGGACACCCGCGACGCGGACACCGACCGACCGCCGTAAACCCGGCCCTGTGCTCCGTGTCGGAGTTATGTAATATTCGCGATGCTTTTAATATAACGCCTAGCATTCGCACGGCACATTACACCGTTTTTTTTTGGAGGGAGGATACAGTGCATAAGGATGCGCGGAACCGTACGCAACAATCATCAACCAAGAAGAAGAAGAAGAGTAGGAAGCAGCAGCGAAAGAAATCGATACCAGAACGGCACGTTCCGCGCTTCTCGTCTGGCGGGCGGCTATGATAACCTCATTTCCGGCTAATTACGAAACCGCGGCGTCGAGCTAAACAGACGAAAGAAGAAGAAGAAGCAGCGACAAAAAAGGCACGCCAGCGAAAAGTTCTCCCCGCGCTGCCGGGAGGGCCCGGAGGAAGAGAGAGAGAGAGAGAGCATCGGATTCCACCTGAACCGAACGCTGGAAAGGTGATGATTATTTTGCAGTTTGCAGGCTCCGGCCGGTTTAGGCTTTTAAGCCCGAACCTTGGGTGGAGGAGGAACGGGGCGGGTGATGAAAACCGAACGGTGCAAGGTGTGAAAATTATGAACACGTTCTGGCGTGGCGAGGCGGCCCCTTGCTCCCACGTCCCGATGACAGCCTAATGGGTCCGTTTTTCATTTTGCGACTTCATTTGCTCGTTGCTCCATCGCTGCACATTCCCCCGGGGGGATGGGTTTGGCCGAAATCGATAACTAATTGAGGCGGGAACACAAGCGGAAAACAAGACGAAACGGGGTGGGATGAAATTCGTTTAAAATTCTGGTCGCCGTTGTCGCCCAGCGGAACACTGTTGCATGTAGGTGTAGGGCCCACCGCGGAGTAGGCCTTCGAGCAACAGTTTAATGAACAAGTTCGTGTTCCTGTCACTCGGCCCGTTATCGGTTCGGGCCGGTGTCATGGTGACACGGAGACAAATCCCCCCCCTCCTCCCTCTTCCAACCCACCATTCTGTCGGTCGGGTTCGGTCGCGTGCGGAAGTGTCAGTTCTGCTATCTGATCCTGGGTGCTCCCGGCGAAACTTTGCCCAGGTCCCTTGGTCACCATGGAGCACTCTGGAGCGGTGCTTCGCGTAATAACTTCGTTACAGGCCGGCGGTTACACGGTGGCCATTTTATCACTCTCTCCCTCCCTCGACCGCCACCAGTCCCAACCGGCTGGCTTTGGATTGCTAAGCGACTAATCAAATGAGAGATGAAGTTGACCGTCCGCCGGAGCTGATAAGAGCACGGAAGAGAACCACACAGAAAATGGAAGAAAAAACCCTTTCATTCGAAGACGAACAAGAAGGACGATGAAGCTCATCGCCAGCGCGCCAGGTTGTACCAGGGTGGCGGAGCCGGGTTGGCATGAATTTTGATCAGATGCCAAGGATAACGCGACGCGCCCGCTCCAGATGGCAGATGCGAGAAAGGGATCCGGCAAATTGAATGAAACAGCTCGAGCCGTGCACTTCGCCGTGCGTACGTGCGTGTATGTGTGCCCGTATGTGTGTGTGTGTGTGTGTGTGGGAAGCGGACAAATTGGGCCAGGTGTGCGCGGCTCGAGCTGTCCTTTTCTGGCGAAACCGAACCCACCGAACCCGGGGCGCATATATTCATGTGTTTCCATTTCCATCCAAATGTCCTCTGGGGATGGGGACCGCGGGAGATTTCTTTTCGCTCGCGCTAACCAACCCTCCTGGCACGTCCTGGCGGTGGCGCGCGCTTTCGTCATTCAATTTCGTCCCGATCCACGCTTATCCGGGCGGCAGGATACGCCGCCGCGAAACGCTGCAGCACCGATAAGCGAGGATAAGTACACGCGGGCGGCGTGGAATGACATTAACCTGGGAGGTCGTCCGTCCGGCGGTGCTAAATTTTGGGCCGCCCGGTTCCCGGTTGTCCCCGCATGCATTATGGAGCAGCGATGTCCACGACTGGCGCCCAGAGAAAGAGAGAAAGAGAGAGAGAGAAGAAGGACCTTTTTTTCGGCATGCTGCCTACCTCAGAGGGGATTCGGGATTTGATGGCTTTCGGGCCCGTTCTTGGGTGGTTCATGTGTACATCATCATCATCATCATCATCATCATCATCAACAACAACATCATTACGATCATTCGTTTATCCCTTTCGCCACCAGAGATATTCGGAGATAGTCTCTCTAGGTGCTCGTAACGTAGTAAGCGTGCTCGGTTGCTAGGATAAACGCACGTTTCGCCAATGCCCCAAATGAGGCATTCAACACGCTCAGTGACGTACAGTGACGTACGTTCAGTAGACGTCGAGTGTCACCGGGATCACACTTCCAGCGCAGCAGGATGCGATGTGGAGGACGTGAGCCAGACAAGAGTATGCAA
>KB672713.1:0-70990 GCA_000349145.1 Anopheles dirus | reverse complement strand
AAATAAAGTCGCTGTATAATTTATAAAGTAAATTGAAGAAAATGTATTAATAAAAGAAAATGATTATTCCCTAACAGATTTTATGTTAACAAAAAAAAAAATCCAATATAAAAAGGAATTTCCGGTCACTATCATGGTGGAAAACCATGTGACGGATGCTTTTGAGCTTTCCTTCGTTACTACGAAAGCTGCTAACTTGTACGCCATAGAGCTTGCGCACAAGCTTGTATGGTTGATTGAGCGGTCGGTTGCACGCAATTTTCAAATTTGAATAATGACTGCGTGGCTTTCTCGAAACACAATGAACAGAATTTACTTGTGCGCGACACTTCTATATTAAATAATTAAAATCGGATATAGTAAATCGGATATTAAACAAATTAAAAAAAAAACAAAAACACCAACATCGATAAAGTAATAAGTATTTCTAGTTTATTTCAACATTCCTCGCGCTCATTCGTCGCTCACAAACGGTTTCGTCTCTACCGACCGAAAAACGTTTCGCACCATTATAGCCTTTCTTTTCTATTCTACACACACGCACGCTCTGCTCTCTCGTCGATAGATTTGTTTCTAGCGCTTCGCCACTCGATAACATTCGCCCCGCGACGTACGCCGTTCACTATGCCGCCCCTCCCGACGCTCGCCCTAAACCCTTCCCGAACGCTACCGAACCTAACGTAATTTGTACAAATGGCGAATAAGAGTAATTAAAACGACACTAACAAAAGAGACACAGCGAAACAAAAGTAAGCGAAAGAATAGTGCTGGTGGCACCAGAGAAACGGAAGCAGAAGTGCGTTAAAACAACGAGCAAATCCGTTTGGGATGTTTTTTTTTGCGATTAACTGGTGCTAGAAAATGTCGGAAGCAGGCCTTTCGAAAGCCACCACACGCCTCTGGGTGGACTTCCTTCTCCCCCTCCCTCCCTCCCTTCCTCTTCCCTGAACACATGCGGTTATGCGACGATCGCTCTCACAGCTCAATCATTCCACGCTCTGGAGGGGGATACGGTTCGTGTTTTGTAGTAAAAAAAAATCGAAACATTCACACAGCTCACGATTCTCTTTCCCCCGCTTGCATCGGATGAGGAAGATGGTTTTGTTTTTACTTTTCTTTTTTTCGCATCCCACAACACGCGTGTGGGTTCACTCTTGGACATTGCTTTTCGTTGCGCGCGTTACGGACAGCAAATTTTGTAGTAACTAAATTGCACATTGATCTCTGCGCCTGTTGAAGGTTTGCAAACGTTTGTCACGGGTTTGTCGAAAACAAAATCCACAATTGTGGATCTTCAGAAGAGTGCCGCCAGATTGCGTTTCCTACGGGTTTGAATCTACTTATGCGCTAGATTCGTAACTGATGATTCATTTTCTGATTTCCGTTCACAGCTGTTTCGCTTCATCTCTCCTCTTGTAGATTAGATTCCTTCTAGCCCTGACCTCCCCCCCCCCCCCCTTTTGTCCCAGCACGGCGGTTCCCCCATTGGTTTCGATATATTCGTTTACTGTACATTTTAGTGTGAAGCGCGATAAGGAAAGTGGTGCTGCATCGGTCCCTTCTACGGGCCACTGGCGTACGTAAACAACGTAACTTATCATCAGGCGCTAAATCCGTCTTGAGGTTGGTCAGTTTAATCTCGTGAAAAATTGTGTTAGTTACAAGAAGAAGAAAAAAAAACAAAATTGCAACAGGAAAGAAAACTTAACAAACGGCGCGGAGCGTACACGCGATCCGGTTTCACACAGACAGCTACCTCTTAAGCGTTGCCGGCTTAACAAAACCTAATTTAAGCTTCCGGAACGGTGTTTTGTGACAGATGTGTCGAATTTTAAAACTTACTCGCACGCTTAAATTGCCTAAACCTCGCTACTTTTAATGTTTTTCGTATCGTATCGTGTGCTAGACACGCCGGATGATCCCTTAGTCGAACAACTTTGTCCAAAACCACACTAGTGGATGTGTTTGTGTGTGAAAAGAATTTGAATTTAATTGGATTTTTGTTTCACTCTAACACGCAGTATTATTCGGTGTTGTATAGTTAATGGGGTGTAGTTCTCTTCGTCTGCTAAGTATGTTTTGAGTTTAGTTCGATTACTTGTGAATTGTACGGACACCCTGTGCTACGTATCGATTTGTTTACACTTTTTTCTCCTTTCACATCCTCGCTAAACTCTCTTGTACTTATACTACTTATATATTGTGTATTCTCTAGATTCTCCTTCACCATACAACAGCCATTTAATGTGTGTGTGTGTGTTTTTTTTGTTGTTGTTGTTGCTGCTACGACCTACATCCTATCACTAGCCGACACTATTTGCCGTGAATAGTAGCGTTTATGTTATAATAACGTTCCTTTGTAGCCCCCCAATCATACAACAGGGTCGCTACTGAAGACAAGAACGAACGGAAACCAACTCAAACCGGAACTGTACAATCTACGGTTATGGTGTGTCTGTGTGCCATGGGAAACCAAGGATTTAACAAGGACGCTCTGCGGGCTTTTCTTTCTTCTTTCGTAACATCACTGCATTATAGTAACTAAGTCTCCCTAATGGCACTGCGTTTTTTTATTGGATTAGAAACTACACATTATTTGCATCCTTAGCGGTCTTGCCCTAGCCTGTTGCTATGTTTATCCACCGGGCGCACGGTGGCGTTTTCCCGCGCCGGATGATTTCGACAGCTGGAGATACGGTACGGTGCCCCTCGTGTTGCTCATCCCGCACCCGCTGCCATGGCTGAGGTTTCATCGTGCCCTCCATGACTCAACCATTTAGCGGCAGCCGCAGTCATGCATGCATTAAGTTCGATGTTTGCGATTGCTTTCCTTATTTGCTTGTTTGCGCGCTTTGTGCATATGCGCCATTTTGGGGTGGCTCCTGCTTATCATCGTGCTTGACCTGTTGCAGTAGTGTTTACGATCGCTCCGATCAAGCGACGTTTATGGCCAACCGTTGGAGAACTTAACTTTTCGTTCGTCTAGCTTTAACGAGACCTGGCAAACTTCTTATGTCCTTGCGGATGTCAAATGTCGAGCAAACGGTCAATGCAATCTGTGACATATGTTCACAAAGCAGATAGAAGGCATCGCAGCAGGCCACAACTAAGCTTCGAAGGGAGTTTACACTCTTCCTAGAGCGCTCCAAATGTCAACTCATAATTCAACACTCGTCAGTGATATTAGACACATCCTTAACTGTCTCATTTGCGTCTGATAAGCAAGCTCCAGCAAAACCGGCGACTGGGTGAGTTAGGGGAAATATCGTACAGAAAAAAATCCTACAATGTACCTTAGCAACCTATATTGTCGTCACGTATGTACAGTTCACCTCTGTTCGTCGTCTCGAAATGATTACGGTTCAAAATAGCATTAGTTAATTGTTTACTTATGCGCTATCATAGTTGCGGTACGTTATGCGTGCTAACATGCTCAAGCATGTTCTCTCCTTCTCAAGCTACCTGTACACGGGAGCGGGCCATCGTAACGTAACCCACACCTTATAAAGACCGACGATAAAAACAAAACAAAAAAAAACACGCAAATCGTAGCATCCAAAAGATAAACATTGAACTATCGATTTAAAGGGAATATCTTCGAATAAAAAAAACTGAATCAACAAGTGAGCTGCGAGCACCAGTGTGAGAAAAAAAACAGCGAAAAGAACCCTATAAGATAACAGTGATAGTATGAAAAAAAATATGGCTAACAAACACTTTAACAATAGTTCGGTGTAGTACACCTACCGGAAGGAGAAAAAAAACAATCAATAAAGTCAGTCGCTCGACGAAGAAAAAAAAACACGATTTCGCTTATCCGTGGCACGCGCGTTCGACGTTCCGACGGGGGAGGGGGCGCCAATACACTAATAATCTATTCCTTAGCCTTAGCTTAGCTGGTCGTAAGGATTAGCTGCGTATGCACTAGATAAAACTAACACTACCGGGGGGGGAGTACGATACACGCTACTACTACTACTACTACTACTAGATAACTGTCACTATTCATTTTTTCGCTACTCACAGACACGCACACACGGCGGCACGCACGCACGCACGCACGCTCTCAACAAGGAGAGATGGCCCTATTTACAGTCGCGGAAACAAGAAGCTTTGCTTTTGCTCCGCGGTTTTCCATCACTTTCCATTTCCGAGTAGCGTCATTTCGTTCGCTCCCTCCGACAAGCACGCTGTACGCGGCAGTGCGGGATGATCTCGTTCCGCAGCAGGGGCCGATGTGTTGTAGGACAGTTTTACAGCAGCGATCATCCTTCATCCCAATTTTACGCTGGGTTGTCTCGGGGTTTACATTCTAGGGAAACGAAAGTAAAATGAAACAAGGGATTAGTGCCTATAGGAACATTGCGAAGCAGAATGGCATAGTAGAACAAGTAGTATATATCGTGCGAAGTATTTAATGCCGTATGTATCGTTCTTGACGGGGATTGTGGGCGCTATTGCTAAAGCCATCCTTTTCAACAATGACCCACCTCAAGTAGTAGTTGTGTGTATGAGCTAGCGGCAACCACTTGTCGATCGCCGATTACCGATTGTGCGGAACCAAGACATTGTTGTGGGGAAGCCGTCCGACTTACCGGCATCATCTGTATCGGGAATTTCAATCACGCCCACTTCATACAGACACACCGACACCCGGTGCAAAGATTTCCAAATCGAACCAAAACGGCCACCTAACCTAAGCCTCCTTCCGTGCACACTTGACTGGGAGCGAATGGGAGCAACAATGTCCAAACGTACAAAAAGGCACACTGCGCGCTGTCTGCAATGTCCCACAGTCCGGGCGTTGTTCAAGTTGGAGATTATGCCTCGCAAGTCCCCACTTGACGAGCGGTAGTTCCGAGCACGCCACGAGTACGTGACATCCGTGTCCTTAACCGCACCTCCCGAGAGGCAGCAAGGCGAGCAACTCGTGTGACTCCTTGTGATGCACCTGACAGGCGTAGATACAGCTCAAATCCCTATCGTTCTCGCCTCCAAAACGAGGGTTTTACTTTGAACGATGACAGCGATTGAGCTGCTGCTGCTGCTGATGAAGATGATGATGAACGGAGTTTCGTCAAATATTCATCACTTACGTCGGAATGGTAATGTGCCGAACTTTAGCAAGTGCTTCCGATTTGTGAGAAATACGTCCAATCGCCCGTAATGAAGCGTTTCCTGAGCCCGTGTCGTGCTCGGGAGAAGTTGTTACGTGTCACAACTTTTGTGTGCGGAGTTTCGATAACATTTGGGCTAGGGGCCCCTAGCGGCGGCGTCGGCCAGCCAAACAAGGTGAAGATGTTTTGTCATTCGATTATCGCGTGTTTTTTTTTGCCCACCTTCGTTTTGTTCTTATGCTCTCACGCGTACCGTCGCCCGTGATTGGCGTGCGGTAGTACCGGCGACAAGGTCTGATGTCATGATCGGGTGGTGGTGATGGTGACAGGAATAAGTTTCGATTATGAAATGATTAAATATTCATTCACCACACCCGCCCTCTGCTCCTGCAGCGGTCGGTGGTCGCGTGAATGGATTTTTCTTCTTCTTTCGCTTGCCTTCATTCACCTCCCACGTGAGGAAAAAAGTTTCCAACACTCCGCGCCGGCTGCGTTCCGAGCCACTGCTGAGACGTTGACGCGGCTGCTGTCACGGGTGATTTCATTGGACCTTTCTTCTTTTTTTTTGCTCTTTCAGCCAAATCATGGCTCACTTGACTCGTGAAAGATTTTCGCGGTTTTTACGGCGAAGCGAAGCGACGAGAGCGTGATAATATCGTTGCGGGTAAATTTGCAATTTCTGGCTCTCCGCCCGCACCCGGTTTCTAAAAAACTTATCGAGTTTCGCTCAATCGCTCATGAAGATTTAATTTGATAAGCATTTCGCGTGGAACACGCTTTGCGCTTTTACCGGGCAGCACAACAGCTCAACAGCTCATCCACTCATACACGCACCGCCACGTGGGTGGGTTTATAAAAATAGATTAAAGAGAATTTGGGGTGGCTTTAGGGACTTCTTTACAGTGGCACGAAGGATTGGATTAATCGAAGGGGTTTGAGTTTCTTTCTGCTGGGTAACGCTAGCTGGGTTAAAAGATTCATATCGCTCGAGATTGTTCGATTAAGATTTCTGCAAACTTCAGCAGATAATTTGTAGCTGGATTTTCATTTTCTAACAGCGCGTGGTCGAATATTTAATTTCCAGCCTTTTTCTGGAGACTGTGGAATGCTCTATTCAAAAGGATTTTCTTACTTCTTCCAACAGTGTGTTATGCTTGGTTCAACGATAAAACTTTAATCAGTGTACAAGCGTTGAAACAATCATGGAATCATAAGTATTCAACCTAAAAACAATTCGTGTTTGGAACACTACTATATTTGAGGAAAGTGTGCAGCCATTGAAATGAGTGCTTATGCACTGATCGTTAGTGTGATCATTTTTGGTATCAATTGACATTTTTCCAACTTTGAGCTTCGACGAATGCTCGGTAAGACGGTTAGAGCTATTGCCATACGGTCTTTCATCGTAAATCTTATATTTCTTACATGAGGGAACCAATAAAGAAAGGGGAAAAGGTAGAGAGAAGAATTAAATGAATTATAGAACTAGAATAGCTATTGAAGGTGAAAAGTTCATCCGAAATGATTAGCAAATGCCAAAAATAGCCTTCTAGATGTCAATTGACACTAACTTTGTATGAAAGGAGTGTTGAAGGAGTTCAATATGATGCAGTACATCATTCACCTCACTATAAGGTAACATATGACAAGTCATCCAGAGTCCGAGATAATGAATTAGATTACACTCGTCGAGAAATATGAACAAAAAAAAGCACAAATGACTATACTTCATCGGAACAAAAAAAGAATCCCTAATAACCCCTGATCTCAATACCGACGTCATCTTATGATGTCCCTTCAATCAATCACAAAAGAAAAGAAAGCCTAATCCCACACATGCTCCATTTCAATAATTTCCTTTTGATTCAACCCCGAAACCTATTGCGTACGAAGAACGAACGCCCGAACGGCAACAGCGCATAAAAGAGCACGGCACCATTATGCTGATGCTTATGTTCGTTCGCCTACTATGCAACAGGGAAAAAAAACTATCGATTTCTCACTCTGCACTCCTCCCCCTCCCCCAGACGGAAGCTGACCTCTTCATTACACTAATCGGTCGCATCCATAAAGTGTCGGCAGGACGTTCCCACCTCCTTCCCGCGGGAAACAACGCGGAAGGATACGAGCAGTGAGCAAAAAACTCTCTGGTACCAGCAGTGCCAGGGCCAGGGCCTACTGGTACCGCGTTTGTCGCTTGCCGTTTGTACAAATGACCGTCATTTCGATTGCCCAACGCCCAACGGTGAAGCCCGCGAAGCTAGCGGGAACGACGCAGCAGTGAAAGTGAAACGCACCAAAGGACACACCATCATCACCATCATCCGTCGTGCCACTGTCGCCACTGTCGTGAATGGCGCGCGCAAAAGGAACGGATGAGCGGCGAAAACGAAACTCCCGAAACTACGGCTGAACCCCACCAGCCCCCGGCAGCATCCGGGGCACGCGAGCGTGAGTGTGAAAGCGATGCGCTTCCCCCGTGGGCAAACGCCCCGAGAAACTGATACAATAGGAAGCGTACACAATTATTTATCCTTCCTCCACGGTGGCGCTAAGTTGAGCATCTGATTTCCGCCCGATTTACGCTCCGGCAGGACGGAGGCATCCTGCTAACTGCAAACATTTATATTAGATCCAATTGATTCTGTGTCCTCTTCTCCGCCGCACTCGAACGACCGTCTGCTCGGAAGTCCGTCCGTCTGTCTGCTCCGTCTCTGTGCCCAGGACATCGCGTCGTCGGCCGGGAAAGATCGTACTTGTTCGATGCGATGAAGCAAATTACCGGCAACCCACCGTCCACCGTCTTTTTTGTGCGCCGTGTCCAGAGACGACGACGACGACCAGAGCAAGACATCGCTGCTGGGCGGAACGGAAGTCAAGTGACGCACTTGGCCGCTCGTTACGCAAAAGGGACTCACCATGCGGATGCCGGTGAGAGACGGACGGCCAGCCAGGAGGAGGACAAATTGGCCATCGAGAGCATCGATTTCGTCGTCGTTGTCCTCGGTGGCGTCATTGAGTGGCTTATCGCACTTGCTCTGGTCCAGTTCTCCCTCCCGCTAGCGTTCTCAAGGGGAGGCGATCGGCTAGGTCAAGCGTAAAAGGACAGGATGCACATTGTGGGGTTTTACAGTTGGTGGGGGTCGTTGCGAAGAGTTTCTTCATCTGTATTGATGGCAATTGCTGGGATTGATTTCACATTTTTAAGCCATTTAGTGGCAATCAGGATACAATGGAGATAGTTTTTTTTCTCTATCCAATACGACTCTATCGGTATGGTTTGTGGTATTGATCGTGAGAAATACAATGTAACAGAGGATTGCTGATAACTTTTGTTATTACTCCGAAGATATTAGGTACCTCCCAACTCGTGGCTTAAGACATCGGTGACCATCAGTCAAGATCATCCATTTTAATCATGTCTTTTGTAATAAGCTCATTATCGACAACTTATTCTTCAGACCACCTTATTCAAATAATATCAAAAATAACTATAAAATGAGCTTCAATAGTCTAACTGATGTCAGAAACGAGTGACGATAGACTTTTTTCGCTACACAAGCTGTACTCATCATGCACTGAGCGCTCATACTCCTGAGCTTCTCTCGGTAAGTCCCTGAAACCGAAGCAATGAATGCATTCATCGTAGCGCTTACGAGAAACCAGAAGCACTTAAATAGTGTTCCGAACCACCCATAGTGAAGCTGTATCGCTGAAGGCGCTTACGCGGCAGAGAACATCAATGAAGGCACGTACCAACGGCTCCGAACAGAACGCAGCGAACTAGTAAAAGAAGCCGGCGAACATAATTTATATCATCACACTTTCACGCTCGTAAGACGGCCTCGTATCGCGCAGGAGAGAGAGAGACAGTGAGTGAAGGCAAACAGAAACCGATCGCGTAAAGGAAAAATCACTCGAAATCGTTTTCTTTTCATGTTTCGCATCGCGCGTTTCACCGACAGCAAATGTGCTGCGCTGTCATGAGAGGGGGGTTTGTGTACGGTTCGCCGGAACTCGCTTCCTTCGCTGCGGGATGATGCCCGGTAATTGGGTGGGACTCGCGGCGCCAGCCGTGCAATTCAATGAATCATTTTGAATTTTCCACTCGGACAAAGCGCGACAACAAAACCGGAGCCGGTTCTTTTTCTCGGTGAATAGGCGACTTTCGCTCCTGTTGCGTAGCAGGCGCGGCCGCAACAAGTAAACGCTGGCAAACTGCGCGTCCGTCGTTTGTTGGTTTCCTCGGCTCGATTTTGTCGCTTTCGGCTGGGCCTTGCCGGGTTTGCCGGTTTGGGTACCGCCAACATCGAAAGGACACCAGTGAAGTGCTAAGCTATTTGTGGCCATGTCGTTCCGAGTAATCGTGCCCGGTCCGGTGACGATGGAATGGGAGAGCTTGTAATAATGCGCATTCAAACCATGATTATGAGCTTTCTTCTCGTTTCCATTGCGGGGGAACCGTTTCCATTGCGTGCCTACAAGTATTCGATAATTTGTGTGTACAATTTCAATTAGTCAATAGGTCGTTTACAATCACCCCAACACCAATTGATTGATCGAGGGGTGAAACAAATGTTCCATTGTGATGAAATCATGTTCGCGTGCTTGAAGAAGTTTTATTGAAATGTTTGAGTACAGTCGGAGGCCTTTTTCCAAAGTAGTAATACTTACACATTCTGAGGTCCCTTGAAAAGATTGTCGTAATCTTGTAAAAAAAAGTTGTACAGTCAAAACCATCATAGCAACTTTGACTATGTCACGCCCTCTTGTGTCCGGTACCAGAACTAATTTTGCTTAAAGATGTTCAGGCTTTTCACATGCTCTCCGTTCTGTTTTCCAGTTAAGTTTCATGAGATTGGTAAACATCCTAAGACGAACTTATTACAAAAAGAATCATGCAACTTGGTCTAAATGTCCATAGCACAATTACAAAACATGTAAGGTAAGCCAGTTATAAATTGCTAGAGAATGTACAACGAAGCTCAAATACTTTTTCATCTTTATATTCTCTATACAATCAAACACAACATGTACGTCTGCAACCTTGATAAAGTGGTGTCATCTACTATTGAGTATCTGAACTAAAACTTTTCACCAAAACTTTGGCGAAACGTTGTCGAGAATCGATCCTAATTTCTGCCGTAAGAATCTTCAAGTGTAATTTAAGAATGTATGTGAGATGAGAATTTGGAATCGAATGAACATATTTTGTAAGGAGAGCTCGTTCATTTAATGAAAGTAACATGAGAATCTCAAGTTAGGATCTATCCTACGTACTGACTATCAGCTCGTCAGATCAGATCGTTTGGCGAATATATGAATGTTCATTAGAGGAGCCTCATTCAAATGAACTTGCTTCTTCTGATTCTGATTCCGATTAAAGAAAAAAACAAGGAAATAAAAATGCTACCGAATAAAACTCCCTAAATTGCCGATAAACTTTTACTCACATATCAAGGCAATAGTATTGTTGTGATTCCATCTACATGGCTTTTGCTTACGAATCTAAATCTAAAACCAGAACGTCGTAATGTCCCACCCGCTTGATGACTACTTTACTATGGGCAAACACAACAAAAAAAAACACATACACAAAGCACATCCTTTCGGCGGGTACATTAACCTCCAAAAAGGGGTTAAGGAACCGTGCAACAGGATTACAACCACACAATACCCCATTCAGCCCTGCTTCGGAGGACACGAAGACAATCGCTGATCTGTTGCTTCCATAAAAACCGAACCGAGTCGTCCAACGTGGAACACGGAGACGGTGACGGTCGTCACGAAAATTCCAGACATTCTCGATGTGCATAAAACTTTACTATCTCGCGCACACGCACGCACTGCTAAACTGCTACTAGTTTCTACTACTGGCACTATGCTTATGGGCAGAATATGTTGTCAAGCGGAAACACGGATCTAGGCCCCGTCTTTATAGGCCCACGCCTCCTCCGAACGGCGCCGAACGGTTTTAACTCCATCGTTTTGCAACGGCACGGAGAGAAGCGGTTAGAGAAGATGATCGGGAAATAAAAATGTCCTCCTTCTCTATACAAAAATAGGAAGCCACTATACATCATACACATCATGTGAGCCCGGCTTAGGCATGCGAGATGATAACTGCGACATTCCAGCGTCCGGGCGCCACCGAATGGCCGAATTTGTGTAGTGTCAGCAGCGCGCGGCGGCAACGGAATGGAAGCGGTTTTATTGAATAAAAAGTGATTTAAACTTTTCTTCTCCTTCTAAGCCAGCCGGTGCTCTGCCTGGGGCGGTCTTCTTTGCAGCGTGGACGTCTTCAAATTCGACTTTTTATTGACTTCGTTATCATCCCGCCGTCATCGCTGCTCGCAAGGTGCCGCAAGGGATGATTCCACGATGTATGGGCGCCCTGGCGAAGGATTTACCATCGGCACATCCACCCGAGTTGCGGATTTAACCTCACTTTTCCGCTTTTTTTCGTCCTTTTGAAAGCAAAAAAGTTCTATTTGAACGCGTGCTCGCATTCGGATGATGAAAAATTCTGCGAAAAGCCCTACGCGGCCACCGGCCACCGCCGGGTGGGTTCTAGGGAAATCGTCCACCACCACCGCGAGTCAAGTTTCTTGGCTAATTTGATAAACTTGATAAACGCTCTATATCTCCGCTCCGCTCCGCCGGTGACAGATTGTCCTTGCGGTGATTTAATTATTTTTGGACCGACTTATCCACTTGTGCTTTCTTTTGCCTGTGCCTGTGTTGCCTGCCTCCAGTTTGAAGTTTATTAGCCGTGATGCGCGCTGTGCGCTAGCTTGACATTTTGCATACAAATTGTTGGCCCCCGGTGGTCGTTCCGTTCGGTGGAGATTAGGAGCGAGAGGGCCATCTGGGCCCAGCGGCAGTCGCGTGCGCGCACGGTGGTGATGATTGTTCACTGTTATGTCAATCAAATTATTCCATTATTTCTTTTTCCGCCTTCCCAAAAACGTCTTGCCCACTCCGCACGGTTTACTACTGGAGCCGGAGTGTGCGGTTGCCCGGAGGAATGGAGAATTAATTTAACGTCCAATTTGGCAGATGAATTGATCGTTTTGATGTGCATTTTGCATAGCCATCTTGCAAAGCCAGCCGTTCGTCTTGGAGCCGCGTTCGAGGGTAGTCCTTGGGCGGCGGCGAGTCTGCTGCGCGAGCTAATGCCATTAATGTCATGTTTTGGTACGATGTGATTTGTGTTTTAAACTCGCGTTGAAAGCTCGTTTTCATGCACCATTAGCTGTGGGAACGCTAGGGGAATATTAACGAGCGATTTCATACTACTCAATAACTTCCCGAAGAAATAAAGGTGACATGTTTACCTATAATTGTTATCAATTCCACGCGTTCCTGACAGAAAAAAAAATCCATTTTATTCGGACTCATTTCGGGAGCTCTTTTTTCGTCATAAATTTCAACACTTGATGCAATGATGGGACATGAAAGGCAATAAATGTTCAACTCTTTATGCTGCACTGTCGTAAATTTACACATCTCTTTACACTCACTCCACCATTGCGATACTAATAATATGCATACATCCATTCCGTACAGTGTACCCGCAGCAGCAGCGTATGCAAAACCTCTCACCGTGCAACGAAAAGTGAAAACACTTCCCCACCCAATGTTCCCCATCGGTGGACCATTCTCAAAAACTCAACCACACGGTTATTGTCCTCCCGAACCGTTTAAGTGCTTGTCCGGGGCGCCACCCTCATCCCGTGTCTGTGGTGTTTCCCGGCTGATGAAATATGGGCGGCCGGGCGCACGGTCAGTGGGAAAACTCTAGCCAGCCGGGCGGATTTTACTACTTTCGCGTAATGGCGAAGCGAAGTTCGTTATTGTACCACGCCACCGAACGGTTGACTTATTGCGGGGAAAGAGTGTGTTTTTTTGCTCTCGTGGTTTTATTTCGGTTGCCGCTAGATCGTTTCACGCTTCATCTTGTTGCACACTCCTCTCTGTGGCGCATCATGAACGACGGGGGCGTCATCGTTCGTCGCGGTGCGGTTGTAAAGTTTACGAGCACGATTTTATCGCGCAACAAATTTAAAATGAATAAAATAAAAAAGCGCGATACTGCCCCATCGCAATGATGAGGTTAGGTGGGGCTGTGAACGCTTTTTTATGCCTGTTGCTCATCGATCATGATAGGGTTTAGCTATCTAACACTTTCCTTTCCTTTCTGTTCCTTCAAGAGCCCTTCAGGAATGTTTCGAAGGAGCGTTTAAACGATTAGCCAAGAGTATGGCACACGGCAGGGACAATAACATGCGTTTTTGTGCACCGATCCACACCCCACACGCGAGATTGAACCTGCCCGGCAAAACGTAATCTTCCGACCCTTTACCACAAGAAATCGTTTTTGACACAAATTCACCACTCACATAAGTAGGCCGGGCTTATACACGCTGGGGCGGCACACACACACACAATAGGCAAAGGTGCTAAATCGGCAAGCGGGCACGCACGCACGTGGAGAACCAGAAGCGCGGAAAGAAAATAAACCTGCCAACACATTGTTCTCGCTAGCACTTGTTTCCCTCGCACGGAGACCACGATGGCTTACCGAAGGATGCTCAACCCTCGATCCGTTTCTTTCTGTGGTGCGCTCGGTTTTGTTTCTTGTAAGGGCTTGTTTTTCCTTCGCATCGTTTTTCGCTTTCCTTTCCCATGGCAACTGCTGACTGTCATCTCGTCATATAGAGAACACAGAGAGAGAGAGAGCAGACGGCAATCGTTCGCAACCGCGGCAACCCCTTTGCCGAAAGGGGGATGTGGGGTGTGTGATGAATGGGAGAGATAAATAGATAAAACCCTCCTCCCTTCAGTAGTGAACCGGGAATGAATTACACGCTCCGGGAGCAGTGGGAAGTCGTCGTATCCTGGGGCAGCAGGATCGCGAACTTTTTATTCATACGAATCCGTGGCCCTGGCGTCTTTGATTTTACTCCCAGGCCGTGTTGCTCACAGGAGGCACAACGGGAAATTTGCTTTTTGTCATAAAATACGCATATGATATAACATAATTTATTTAGTCAGGACACGTAAACGAATCTTATCGAAATTCAACTCTTTTATATTAAAAATCAAAGGAGTAATGGATGGTTCGAGCGTTATGTAGTTAATAACAATTATTACAATAGTTTTGTCACAGTAGAACTTTTTTTTTTCATTATTTTATATATGAAAAAATATTTATTTTTGAATCTGCTTGAACTGCAAAAAAAAAGTTATAGTTAAGTAATTCTTCTATTAAATTTTGACGTAAGGCTGATTATCTAGTAACACTGTCCAATGAAGTGCTTCTGTTCACAGCCTTGTTATCAAGCAAGCTTGCTAAAAGCATGTAGAAATATCAGGACTGCTTTGATTGCTTTGAAGATTCAAGCAAGAAGAGCGGAGCATATTTTTATTAAGTTTTTTGTTTTAATATTTTATACGCTATGCTGCATTGAAAGCAGAAAAAAAAGAAAATAAATGCATTAGAAAGGCAACGATTCAACTAAGTTGAATTCATCCCAAATCAATACGCTCTTGAAAGCCTGTTGCACAACAGATGAATTTGTTGCATTCCATGAAATTTCCGGGCCTTGGAAAATTCTCTGACCAAATAAACGAAACAAACGGTGTGACTCGCGAGATGACAGAAAACATAAACCAACCAACAGAATAAAGCAAAGAATCGACAAACCGTGCACAACGCGGAAGGACACGAAAAGGGACACTCGCAAGGATCGGCAGCGTCCGAAAAGCGAGGCCACCAGTAGGGGTTATCGGGTAAAAACAATCTGTAAACAAACACTTATTTTGTTCCCATGTCGTTGCGTCCTTCCGTTGCGCTTCCATTCCCCTCTCCTCTCGTCATCACCACCAGCCCCGAACAGCTCCAAGATGAGAGGATGGATGGACGAGGCTAGACGCAACAAGTAGCATCAACACGGCACGCGATAGGGGCGACCGCATCGTAAAATAGTACAACAAAACCCCGAACGCGAACGCGGAATGAACCAAAAAAAAAAAGGATTCCATTTTATGAACAACACAATATAACACATTTTCTCACCGGCCTCCACACCACACCAACGGGAGATTTTGTGTGTTTTTCGATTGCCACTACGCTGGAATCGGTGCAACAAATGGGTTAATTTGCGTATGCAAAAGCAATGGTGGCGGGCTTTTGTTTGGTATGAGCAGGGTGGGTTTTGATTGAAGCTGCCGTTGGCAAAGAGCACACCGGGGTGTTCGATTTGATTGTGTTATTTTAGTTTTTCAAATCAGTTCCACTTGTTAGATCTTAGTTAGTTTTGGGGAGTTTGTGGTGCTGCTGGTAGAATATTAATCTGGATGTGGAAAATTAATGTTCATTTCAGGGTGAGCTATGGCCATTCCTACCAATAATGAGAAGGAAGTGAACAACGAGGCAACATAGTTGTTTTCTTTTGCTTTTCGCTGAGAGCTTGCCTCATATTTGAGATAGTCAAATTTAATTTTCAAGTAACTAACGCCCAACGCTTTAGGCTAACGTCTAAATTTACACCATTTTTCAAACACGAAACCAACATGTTTTAGAGCTCTCGATAATCTCTTCTTTAGTAACATTCGTTCAAATAAGCGATAAATGTAGGGAATTTGTTTCACATCCCATCATTGGACCTTTGGCCTGCATCTCACACCTATACCCTACGGCAGCTCTGTGCGTAGGCTGT
This sequence comes from Anopheles dirus, assembly GCA_000349145.1. Taxonomy (NCBI): domain Eukaryota; kingdom Metazoa; phylum Arthropoda; class Insecta; order Diptera; family Culicidae; genus Anopheles; species Anopheles dirus. Next base: position 55,149 of record KB672713.1, on the reverse strand, counting down.
GCTGCGCTATACACATGCGTGTGGAAATGTTGTTAAAATTGCCGAATTCCCACTGCACTGTTTAATTAAAATATCAAAGTACTCCGGTGCGTCACCCCGGGGGGCCGAGAAGCACCTGAAGCGAGCTTCCCGTGCCGCGTAATTGAGTCTTTTTTAATTAATCTTTTTAGCGCACCACCTCGCCGGCGGAAGGCCCCTTTCCGTCGGGGCATCATAAAAATAGCACACTCGCTAATGTGCGTTTGCCGGCTGAAGTACGGCGAATACGATCCGTGCCCACCGGTGGAGGACACACCACATTAGGCGTACGAATCAAAGCACCACGCGCACCACAGCACCGCTCAACTTTCAAAGCAACCGAAGTATAAAGCAGTGCTGTAGCGAGTAATAATCCTACGGGTGGCGCCGGAGGGACACGACGTCGTACTTGCCGGCTTCTTGGAGGCGTAATTTACCGGCGTCTTTGGGACGTTGAAAAGAAATCGAGCCTAAAAACCGCTTCCATTCAAAGGTGGAAAAGTATCGCACAACCAGCACTGCACTGGGCGGAAGAAAGCAGATTATACAACAACAACCGAGGAAAAAACCGTATCTCACACGGTTGGCAAGGACTTCCAGCGTAGCGAGCGAGCCTATTTGAACGAGTCTGGTTCAAATGATGCTCTCGGCTGATTTCTTCAAAAGTCTTCACCGAAATGTGGAACAGAAGGCACTTGTTTTAAATTCAATTGGATTCACCATTCTCGGGCACTCGAAAAGAAGCAGCTTCCTTCCGTTAGAGGATGCCTTGCGCTGTAAGGATCAAGTAAAAAACGTCGATTTTACGTGTGCGTTTGCCGCTTCTGGGAAACGGTTCATCCTCGCAACAAATTATGAAGGTTTGTGATGACACACGAGTTGTAAGACGTTGTTAAGAAGAAAATTCGGAGAAAAATTAGAAACAGACTAAATTTTTACGACACTTTATACCACTAAGAAAGAAGTCCTAATGCTCCTAATGCTTGAAGAACTATAAGGAATAGCGCCTGACTAGGTTACATTCTGTATGTAAATGTATAATACTTTAAATAATATTTTGATAAACAAAACACATTTTGTATTACAAATAATATACCGAAAAGAACATGTTTATTTAAAAAAACGTCTTGTAAGTTTTAAGATCCAACATTTGATAACTGTAAGTAATAACCAACATTGGCATCAGTGTTTAAGTCCGCCAAACATCCTTGAAGAAACTACAAAAAATCTCCAATGAACTAGCACCACCAACATATCTCACCACCAGCAATCCTAAACTCTTGTTTTATGCATATAGATGCACATCATTCCTTCCCCTCTCACATAATCAGGGCGGAAAATTCATTCCCCGCAGAGAAACGCAAACTAGCAGAGGAAAAAGAATCAACTGGAGGAAAAAAAGTCATTCCATAATCTTGTACAAATCACTCCAACCAACCGTATGCTTGTCCTAGCGCCAGAGTTATTACATCTCCTAGGCGAAGAGAGCACGACACCCTCTTATCGTCTCATATTACCACCACCAGCGCCACCGCCCGCCAGTTCATTTGGTCCCAATCTTTTTCCCCGGTCGCACACAACCACGGCGCACAACGATTTGATGAAACATAATTTCTTGCATAATTTATACTAATCGCCAATCCGTATCCTTCCAGTTCACTACTCACGACGTTCGCTCGCCACTCGTGCTTAAAAGATCAATCAACGCGTCCGGAGCGCTCCGGAGCCGGGGTTGCGCCCTTCGAGCCGTTCTTCTACGCGGGGCGCCGAGCCGCGTTTCCTCTTCGGTGCGCTTTAGCGAACGCGTCCGTTTCTTCGGACGCATACCGCAGAGGCGTGCAGAGCAGCGCTGCGAGCGGTAATGAGATGCCGGAGCGCCGATGACTAGCCGGTTGTTGCCGGGGTTTGTGCTGCCACTGCCGCCGACTTTTGGCAGCTTCCGCGAAGAGACGGTGGCTACCGCCACATCGTTCATCTTCGGTGGCTTGCTCGGCTGGCAAGCGTGCTGGCATTTTCGCACCGAACCGAAGGACATTCGATCAGGGATTTGTGTAAGCTGCCAACACATAATTAAAGGCAACGGGCCTAAGGGTAGGGATGTGTGGGTTGTCGGTAGCAGCAGGCGTCAGCAGTACGTCACCGATCGGTCCGCCGATGAGAAAAACCTCATCCGGCGGAACGGACGATTTCCATTTACAGCGGTTAAGGGCGTGTAAAATGAAACACATCATCGGGAAACACATGGTATACACTGTAGAGGGAAAAAATCCGCGCCACCAGGTCCTGTTCCTGGCCGAAGCAAATTAATATCGAAGCAGCACCGTAAGCTCAAGCTCAATCAACTTTTCACACTTTGACCGTCGTCAAGACGTCGTCCACGTGCGCCACCGCAAGATTGGATTGGACTCTCTCTCTCCGGGTGAGCGTTCCATCTCAGAAAAAAAAATCGAGGCCTACTAACTCACCGCCGTGGGCACAGTGAGACAATCTCAACACCCGCCGCGCCGTCGTCTGGTAGGGCATGAAATAGGGGCAGAACGACCCTCCTGACGCCAAAAAGTCAATCAGCAAATTATGCCTTAACTTTTGCCTCCATTCTGTCCCCCCGTTTGCGCTGGCGCTGAGGTTAGGATTCTTTTCGTACGCTTCACATGAGCGTGCAACAACTCACGGTAGCGAACTTGTTCTGCTGCCGCTTTCTGACAGTTTTAGTGCCCTGCAGGGCAAAGGAGAGGTGTTCTGTCGCAAAGGGGAGCGCTAAACTTTTACAACCACGACTTTTGCGTATCCTGACCTTCGTTCCATTTCCCAAAAAGTGGCTCCAGCGGAAAACTTTAGGGATGCGTATGTGGGATCGGAGTACGCCGTCGAGTAGTGATTCCATTTCGCCTCTTCTTGCGGGTGCACAGCGGGTCTTGCTTCAAATGTTGCTCGGAGGAGATGTGTCACGCACAAACTACAAGAATGTGGATAACTTTTACTACCTAATACAACCTCGGGTGACGACATTTATGCCACCGTAGTGAGTGATAGTTTCAGATATCGTCCACCATCGTAAAGCGATGCGATGAAAACTAATCAACCTTCGACGACATCGTCCGTCCGTTCGGAAACCCACAAAGAAAAACGGTGTTGATCGTAAACCGGGAATATGTTTTCTTGAAAACGCAGCGCTTACCTCACAGCACACACTGGGCGAAGAGTACACCGGCGGGTCCCGGGCTGAATTCGGGTTCCACTTCCGCTTAGTGCACCCAGGACGGTGGCGTGACGCTCGTCCGGGCCGCGTACTGTCCGTGATTGTGGGCGGTCGTCTGCTGGTTCGCAATCGGTGCGGTCATCGCGCTGATCCCGGACGACGAGTCGGACGAGTTGGAATTGTTCGGTGCCGCGTAGCTGTTGTGGATCGGGAGCGGCAGGTTCGAGAAGTCTAGCGATCCCTCCAGGCTGAGCTCGTGCTTCAGCACCTATCGCCGCCACCGACCGGCGGAATGAACACGGAACACGCGTTAGAGAGTGCGCCGTGTGCGTGCACATGTGCCGAACTCTTACCTCATCCACGCAGGGAAACGACTCCACGTTGATGTTGATGTCGTCGATGTTTGTTTGGCTGTTTAAAGCTTCCATCACTTGACCCATTAGCGTCTGCGGTGTTGGATCTAGCGGCGGTACGAGCGAGGGAAACGGACACGATTAGCTGGCTGGCACACTGGTGCGGGTGTGCGGGTGCTTTTACTCACCTTGCTGCGCTGGTGGTGGTGGCGCTATCAGCCCGCAGATCGTATTTGGCGTTAGCGGAGGACTAGACGAGGGCGTTCTTTGTATTACGCGAGATCCAATTAGCATGGCGTAGTCAGGTGACGGTTCGCTGTGCGGATATGAGGGTGACATGCCGGTTCCGGACGCCGGTGAGATGCTCTGTGCGGGGAGGGGGAGCGTGCGAAAGGCGGAAGATGTGTGTTATTAGCGTTTGCGATGAATCGAACGGAACGTGTACACTAATTTTTCAGCGGCATTTTTAAACACATGAACTTCGCTAGCCGCCGCTAGCCACACAGTTGGGCAAATAGTGACATCCCTCGCATCTCCCTCCTGAGCAAACGGGGTACTGCCGTCGCTTCGTAGCAACCACAGTTACTCAGGCAGACTTTACTGAGGCACTTGGAATTGATCGGAATGCTGTGCTTCGGTTTCCTGTCAGTTGAATAAACTATTTTCAAGGTTACGATATGGAAGTTTGATACATCGGCAAAATTTCTCCCTACTGGATTCTTACTTGCAGACTATTTTTTAGTGCAATTGATAAATGGTTCATGCGTTTGGCGCAGAATTCACTGTTCTTTTAGTCTTTCAGTTGTACGTCGGATCCTGTGACTGTTAGGCAGTGCTTCAAACATAATATTAAATGAAAAACTGAATGAACAAACAAAATAACACATTGTTTGTTCCTTCATTTTTTTTCATTTTACAGTGAAAAACTATGTTTGAAGCACTTCCTAACAGTCACAGGTTCCGACGCACAACAGAACATGGCATATGTTAGCATATATTCATTTTTTAACATTTTGCCAATAGGTTCAAAAACCTTAGCTGTCTAAACTTTTGAGTTCTTTTCATCTAGTCTAACGTTTTACAGAGAATAGCAAATAACAGTCATTCGTGACTGTTGATCCACAACTTCAAATATTTTACACATGAAACTTTTACTTTACTTAACATTCATTTGACTAAATATATTATCTCTGTTTGTTTTCCAGAGAGCCACACAGCTATGATCTCAGCCTCTAACAAGTTTAGTTCCTATGTCACCCTGCGTGAGAAGCAGCTGTGTGGATGTGCTTCATACATAAGTATGACTATGCGAACAGCTTCCGCACGCTCAATCGTTTCGGAATAAATGCATAACATCTGAAGAAACGGGTAACCGATAGCAACCGCGCCTAAACGTCTCGACGATGCTGCCGAGACTAAGCACACGACACACTGTATAGAGCTGCGAAACACAGTGAAGCGCAAGCACCTCTTGCGTCCAGTTTCTGCGTTGCACAGCAAAACAGCGGAGCGGATTAAGGTTGTTTGTCGGACGATTTGCGCTGTCCGTTCGAATCGTCGGACACAATGGGCACACTTTTCCCTCCGGGTGACGCGAGTTGCGACCGGTGGATTCGGTGTCCGGATCCGATCGACTTACCTCACGAGCATTATTCTGTAGCATGCAGGTACAATGTTGTATGCGGTGAATCGGGCATTGATTCTGTTGCTGCGGGAGACCGTAGGACGGGGCGACCGATGCCATCAGCGAGTAGGGCTGCGGTGGCTGGTAGGGTGGCGGCGGTGGCTGATTGTGCATCGCCGTCGACTGGGTGAACCTGCTCCAGTAGGGCGGCCCATGGGGGGGATGTGATCGGAAGCAGCGAGGAGAAATGGAAGAACGAAAGTAAAAAAAACACACATTGATAATAGTGGTTTCCGGGGCGGGTGTTGAATGCCCCGCAACGCGCCTGAGCAGGATCCACCGTTTCCGGGGTGGCTACCATGGATCACGGTGGAGGATCTGCTCCCCGGCGGGGTAACGGAGCGCGAAAGCGTGAAAGGTTGGCTGGTGTTAAGAATAGGCGATAAGACGAGCAAATGCCATAGCACGACAGGTCGTTGCAACGAGATCGGAACACAATGAAGACGAAACTGGTGCGACTCAACAACATTCAACTAGCAGTAAAAGAGAAGCATGCAAATTACTAGTGGATCTTGGGCAGCTAGAGATCTCTCTCGGCCGCTCGTGTATCCTTGGCGGTTTTGGATGTGGTTGTCCGTGTGGTTGGGATGAGAAACGAAAGCGACATGTGTAGGTGTTGGTCGGGTGAACGGTGATGAAGATGAACGGTGCCGTGTACGCGGCGTACAGTGTGATGTGACCATACTGACCCTTTGAAGAAATCGTTCTGCTGCAGCGTCAGCTCGTCGGCCAGCGAACCGGCCAGCTGGTCCAGTGCACCGATATCCAGCTCCAGCTCGTCGCCCTGCGTCTGGTCCGGATTGTCGGCCAGTTCGGTCCCATCCGGCGGGTACGTCCACACGTTCTCGACGCCCACGATCGACTGGATCGGACTCAACCTACCGCACGAGCTTGCGTTCGAGGAGGCACGCTGGCGGAAGTCGGGCGACAGCTGGAAGTTAGCACTGGAAGTTCCACGTTCATCGAGCCGCGACGCACGAAGACGTTTTGTGTTGTTCGTGTGGTGAAAGTTCGTTTAACGTTATTAAAGAAACGAAAGAAAAGAACGGAGAAGAACGAAAGAAAACGAAACATAATGAGATAACGATAACACAATCGAAAGACACATAAAAGAGGATTAAATTAAACTAACTGTAACAATAACCGAGTGTGTTATGCCATATAATAAAGTTTTCAGTGTGTTTAAAACGCATTTTTCATCCCGATATAAACTAGTTGGTATGATAATATTACGAAAAAGTTCAAAAACTACCATGAGTAAAGAGAAACGCTACTAGAAATAGAATCAAATGCTACGAAGTGAGCAACTACAGATATGTTAGACACTCAAAGCAAAAAGGTTTATATAGTAGAAGAGAATTAATTCAATGTTGCAGTATTAACAAGAATTATAAAAGTGTGATCTAATAGAGATATCAAATAACTACATCAATCAGTAACTACATCGGTTTGGTGTGTGGAATAGTTGGAAACTATCGTGAAACTATCGAACAGGTTTGCGAGAATGCTTAGACTAGGTAGCAAAAAACGGGTGAAGAAAGAAGTCTACAAACATCTAATCGGATCTAGCCGATCAAACGACAAGGCCCGGTATGTTCGGGCCAGCTTAGAGCCATACCTATGCAGTGGACTTTCCGGGAACAGATCTAATCCTTCACTAACACTACTGCTCGGCGACGGGGTGGCATCGTTGAGAGGGATATTCGCTGCGTGGAGGAAAAAGAGAGAGAGAGAAAGGGCGTTTGAATAGAGGAAAACAAAACTTGCCCGGCAAGACACTTACTGGCCAGTCCGAGGGCCGCCTGCTGCCGTATGGCTTCGACACGCTTTTTCGCCCTGCCGCGGCGCTTCTCGTACTTGGACGTTTCCATCGACGCGGCCCGCCGGCGCACCGACTTGCCCGGCTTGGCGTCCGGGTTCAGCATCCACCAGGACGACTTGCCCGTACCCTCGTTCTGTACTCGCATGAAGCGATTGTGCAGCGATAAATTGTGCCGGATCGAGTTCTGCAAAAATCGAGAAAGGAGTGTGAATAGAGCGGTGTCAGAAACAACGGAAATTAGACGCAAAGAATCACACGGCACGCAAACACACACACACCCGAGAAATAGAGAGAGCGAGTTTTCGTGTGTTCGGGAAAAATGTGGTCCGTTTTTCGAAGAAAGCAACGGCGCAAAGACAGCAATCGGAATCGAAACCGAAGCAGGAAGAGGCCACCAGGAAAGTGAAAAAAAAACGACGAACGAAAATTTATTGCATCGCCGAAGGAGATAAATTTTAGTCAAATAATTGATGGTCAACTGGCGCCTTCGAAGCCGCCACAGCAATTACCGGCCGAGCGCGACCGCCTCGAGAGACTCAAGTCGGGTCAAATCGGGGTCCTTCCGAGGGGGTCTTCTAGCGCATCCTTCGGAATCGCTTTGCGAAACCAATCCCATCGACACCTCCGGCACGGAAAACCTCGGCAGGGCGGGAGTACGGCGCTGGCGAGGCATAGAAAGGAATCGCGCTAAATTCGACTGCCAATGCGAATTGTACGGCCGCATAACTCAGCCAGCGGACAACATAAATCGCACACACCGACGGATGACGCGTTTCCCGAAAGGGTGCGCGCGAGTCTCGGTGGATGATTTTTTTTTCGGTTCGTTCCACATCACGACGAAGCAACCGAATTCAATTGCCTGTTAAGGGCTACAGAGCGTGATTCGGTGTGACATGCCTTTTGTTGGAAGAAATTTGAGGGAAAAAACTTCCACTGGTTTCATTACAACGTTTGCCTTCGTGAGTATAATGTAAATTATTGGAAAATTAAATTGGAAACAAATATTTAAACTTTGTTCACCGTTCGAAAGGAATCATCTTTAAGCCATATTTGAAGTTTTTTTTCCAGGCATAACTACACGCAACGCACAAACAGCTTAAAATGATTAATAACGCTTGTTTTCAGCATCGTAGAACAAAAAAATCGCTAAAGTATTTCAAACACTTCCTCGAACATGAATAATAAATACGAGTATATGGATCATACACCAGAGGCAAGGCTATAAATTTCCGTCGTTCTACCCGCAGAACTCAAGGATCAACTTCTGGTCCGCTGCAAGTCAGCTTCTTTCCGAGTGAGCCCCGAACAACGCGAATGTTTTATCTTGTTTTGTATCAATCGATGTCCGTTTTAGCGTTATTAATTTTGAAACGTCGATGAAAAGTTAGCTAGACGCAAGAAAAACTTACTCCTACACACGAGGCGCGTGATGGAAACGTGTTCTCCAAGCGAAAAGAGTAGGGCAGGAAAAAACAAAAAAATACACGAACGACAGATGCCGGCTGATGAAAGGATAAAAGTTACGACGAGTAAGACGGTGGAGTGGACTAATAGAAATGTTGTGCAATCGAATGGACGTTTCAGAAGGATAGAAACATATTTAAGGCAGAACACGCTGCAGTAGCCAACCAACAAAAAAGAAGACAAAAAACAGCTAAAAACGCTAAAAGAAAAATGCTCAAAGTCATCACCACTCAGGACAGAGCGAATCTTGCGAACGGCTGCGATGACCACCACACAACTCAAGAGGGGAGGAGGATAAGAAAGAAGTCGGAGCAACAAAAAAAAGCCAAAGAAAACCGTGTAGAAAAATTGGAAAACTTGTAAAATCCTTCCCCAAAAGGCGATCCATCGCGATCCCAGGCCAGTGGCGTGAGCTTGCAGAAAGCTTTCAGCACAATTCTTTTCAATTATCAGCGCACAAGGAGGCATTAATCAGACTATATTAAAAGTATATAACTTCATTAAATCGCACTTTGATGCCGTCTCTATCGCTCCTCCCCGAAGCGGCGAGTGGGTTATGTGCCCGGGAGGAATAGAAAAGGATGCGAAACGGACGCGCTATGATATATCCTTTCAGACCGTTGCTTCTGAAGGGCGGACACGGTTGCCGCAAACAGGAGAGGTTAAGAGGTGGTAGTTATCTGAAAACAGACATTATCCTTCCCTCCGTCGAACCAGGATCCGCCGGGGCCGGATCGGGTCGACTAGATCTCGCTAAAGTGCTCGGCTCGCGGTTGCAGTTTAGCAGGACGAACGCAACGTGAAGGAAGCAAAGAACCAACACAAAAAAAAAACCCTGAATCCCTTCTAATCGCCCAGTTTGCGTCCATTTTTCCACTCCTAAAAAGGTTCCAATCTCCAAACCCATTGGCATCCCGCAAAAAGTTGGGCAAAAGATTGGATGTACCACTTCGTCGCCCGATGTGTGGCGTTGGAGCTGGAGCAAGCAGAAGCTGGAACCACTATCGCGGATCTTTCCTCGGTTAGGTTGACGTTGCTGCGTTGTACACCGTCACCACCGGGCTGCTCCCGCTTCCGGGTTCCGGGTGGGTTTTCGCGCGACCCTCGCCGTCGTACCAGCCGCCGTTCGCGCGGAACGGGTTAGCGGTGCGTTGGCGCCTTTTTGGCGCACCAGTGTCTGATTTAAAAGAAGTCAGCCTCACTCACGCTCCTCACGCTCCCCCATGTCGCACCCGACTCTCCGTCGCACCGGTAGTATCGCATTCTGCATAAAACTTTTTAATCGAACCCGAACGCCGCGAGGTCTGGAGGTAGGGAATGCGTTTCGGGACGTGAAGAAAGTATGTTGTCGCCGCCGTCGACATTCCTGCAATGCGTTGCGAGAAGCTGGCGCGGATCGGCGTACGGGGGACTAGAAGAAAACCCTTTCTTCCCGGCGAGATCGATGCACACGGACCAGGGCCGGGCGCACCAGACGACAAGAACGCGTCCCCCCGGGCTGTGACTTACTTGCGGGAGCGAAAGTTTTATTACAATGTGCAGTGGTGGTTGTCTCGCTCCCCGTCGTCTGTCTTTACGCGAGAAATTAATTCCATTAGTCTCGGTTGCGGACCGGCTTACTCGCCGGACATTGATTCCCGAACAAGGGCAAGGATCTGTATCTGCTACGAGGAGCGATAATTATTTCATTAACCAACATTCGTCCTTCTGCCCGTTGTGCCCGCAACGTCACAAATCATTTTTGGCCTCCCGTCAGTGCCCGGTAATGAATATTAAGTACAGCGACAATAGGCAACGAACAGGCCCAACAACGAACTAACCCGGGGAGAGAGCAAAACGATGCGCAACCTCTATTTATCATTTGCGCTCGGTGGTTTTGCCGTTTCCGAACAGCAATTGTGGCCTCCGTAGTTCTCTTTGTTCCGTTTCCGTTTTTTTTTCGGCTTGCTTCTGTTGGTTCACTCTCCCGCGTTTGCTGGTGCGCAATTGAGCACGACTAATGAGCATAATGCGATTCCTTCGGTGCCGGTAATCGGCGTCGGGAGGTCCGCCGGCATGTGGGAAATCCCGAACCCGCGCGCTTGATACACATTTAATGACTCGAAAAATCGAGACATCGAATCTGTGTGCTAGTGTGAGGGGTAGCGTGGTGCGGGTAGCATGCGGAGTTCTCAATTGGCCGAAATTAGTAAGTCGGAATTGGAATGGAAAATAATTAAATTTATTACACGCACGTCGCACTGAGCATATTGCGAGTAGTCGCCGAGAAAGTTGTGGCGACAGACGGTGGCGAATGATCGCATAACGATCATGGTTTTTTATGCTTCTAATTATGAGACCAAAGTGGAGAATCAGCAAACCGTGACGTATTAGTGTTAAGGCTTTCGAATAGCTGTAAGTTTCTTAATTTTTTGCGCAAGTAATCAATACTTGTATATAACCTTTAAAAAATACGCCAATTTGAGGTAGATTCAGTAGCTACCAATAACGTCTCAGTTCATCTCAGTTTAGTACAGTGTCACTAATAATGTTAATGCTATTCTTCTTGATTTGTATCACTCGAGTCACGTTCCGTTGACTGATATAATCCAGGTATGCACATTAGGCCCTATTATGGACAATGAATCTGTCCAAATATGACGAACTGTCAGTAGCTTTCGAGAGGAAGATGGTGAGGAAGATGTTGGGTCCGGTATGTGTGAACATATAGAAGAAGCAAGAGAGTTGTACCACTACCTCAACAGTTTTCGGTGGAAGGGTCATGTTAGAAGAATAACTTAACCCCGGATGACTTAACCCGAAAATTTCCACATGACCGAGGGAAACGGAGTAGACCCAGGATGAGAAGAACAGATGGCGACGAATCTTTCGCTAGAACTATCTTGGATGTTAAACCAGACCAAGAAGTGCTTGCAGTTTCTGATAAGAAAGTATAATGCTTTGCATGCAGAATTTTCCACATTTTATATCGCATAGTAACGACGCAATTCGATACTTTTCAACGTAATTGATTATGGGATACTTTGGAGAGATATCCACATCCACATTGAAGCTTGTTTCACATTATATGCTAGTTGACAGTTTACCGTCCATCTATTTCTAAACAACGAAAACTAACCGGTAGACATAACAAGTATCTTATAACCGTTACTTATACCGATACAAAATATAACTATAACTATAATATAATAATTCAAACGCTGAAAGCCGCTATATGAGCGAACAAAGTCATATGACTTTATGATGTACAGCCTTCCATTAAACGCATACTTTTACAAACAATCTGAGCATAAAATTGCTACAACGAGAACACGTTTTATGCCCACATCTACCTCCATTCGGGCAACAAAGCTTAACCCAACGGAACATTAATCAAATCGAAGTATTTGAGGCATCCCACCCATAAGCATCCAATAGCCTCTACCAAATAAAGCCAAAGGCTCAATTAGAACCAAGGCTACTTGTACCGTGGTGTACAGGAAAAGGTCGCCACTTCGGAGTGATTACGAAATATTGGCTGATTTTGCCTCGTTCCATCTTAACTGCTTGTATAACTACAGGACGCAGTAGGATAGGAAAGGGATGAAATCAAGCGCAGGCGAAAGAAAAAATCGCTCAACGGAAGTTTAACATCCGTGTCAACTTTTTTAGTGACACTGATTAGGTTTTATGGGTGTTGCCGCCGATGGTGTGTGTGTGTGGGTGTGAGAGAGCGTCCGACCTAAAAAAAAACACACATAAAAGGATCACTGGGAGCAAAAGTTTCGTGCCTCCAAGCCTCCATCCTGGAACGTGCGAGGAGAGTGGGCTGAGCATCCATAAAGAAAGTCAATCTCTTTCCGATAACGTACTGTCATCGTAAGCGCTTTTCATGCGCCGCTACTGCTGGCGTGCGCTTTATTATTATTATTTTTGGATATATATACTTTTTTTTTGGGTTGTTGCTCGGACGCATCCTTACGCCGAAAAATGATTGGAACGCGAATGCTATATGCAGCCGAATTTCGGAAGCGAATTAGCGAAACGAGCGATAGAAGGCACACACGCAACAAAAAAAAAAAGACGGCCGGAATAAAAACTCACAAAATGGGTACTTTTAGTACATTTTTTTCTTCCTCTCGCCCGAACGGTTTCCCGAAGCGTACGAGCGCAATATACCATTGCGAACTTTTACCAATAACCGTTTTGCTCCGCGTTTTGACTCCGGGGGACGGACAGTGCGTTCTGGCCGCACGTAAATACAGATTAAATAAGTCGATAGGAAGGCCAAATCCGGGCCCCAGTGCCGAAACTGAGTTAGATCACCTCCTCCGACTGGCGGCGAAAGGGCGAAAAGTTGCGCAAACGAAACAAATTATGAGTTCTCCATGCCCACGCACGGGGCGGCCATATCGACCTAGATCGGCGACCATCGGATTGGCCCGGGACCTAGATTTTATTCCACTTCGTCTAACTAGTTTCACGCGGAAATGAGCGTACGGGAAAAGTTGACAAGAAGAGATGCCTCATTTATCCAATTTACGTTCATATCCCTGTGGCAGGCGGGCGCGCCTAGCGCAGGCCGGCATGGCAACGTGGGTTTTCTCCCCGCTGAAGGAATGTATGCGAATGCTCTTCAAATTATATAACATTTTTATCTCACATCAAAACCGTTCGCTTTTCCAAGCCACCACCAACGCTGCTGCGGGAGCGGTGGCGTAATGGCCGGAAGCAGACAGGAGCAGCAACAGTATGAAGTTGTAAAACTATCGGTGGTATCGCGGGCGATCGCGGAAAATCGCACCCAGCAACGGCGGGCGATAGCAGTGTGTCAGGGAGAACGAAGCGCCAGCAGGAGGAAACTTATAATTTGTGACATTCCGTGCGAGGGCCGCGCGAGCGTCCGTATCGCCGGAGCGATCGCGATTTTTATTTATGAGAAAACGCCCGGAGATGGCAGCTGTTGAAATTCCCATCGTGCGAGGCGCCGGCTCAAACCGGAAGGCCACCGATGACAGACCCGAGATAGGTGGTAACGGTCGGCGGTCGGCCACACGTTCCTAAGGGTAACCTCGCCAGCCCCGGGACAACCTCTCGCACGAATCCTTTGATTATTTCAACCCAACCCCACCCACGGTGTCCTTGGTGGGACTGCCCCCATCAGCGGGTCACCTTCACGGGCATTCAAATTGCTCACTGGTTCGCTACTTTAACAGGTGACGCCCTGCCGGCCTAACTGCTGGCGCACACTGACTCGAAACAGAGATAGCGCACCCAGCACCGGAAAGAGACAATCGGTGAGCGCACACATCCACCGCCCCACCCACCCACACACACACCGTCGCTTCGTTTGGCGAAAAATCAGGCCAGTTTTTCTTTCCCAGGCCGCCGGAATCGTTATAGTCCGCCGCCGTGCGTGACACACTGGCGACACCTACACGACGCCGCCGCCGATAGACGGCGACGCCCGCCCCAGGATAACGAGTGAAAGTAGGTGGCAAACGAGAGAAACGGGCCCACTCGCAAACCCTCCCCCCAATGGGGCTTGTCATGCATATTTGATATGCAAGTAGCATCGAGCGATACTGTGGAAAACGCTGGGAAGAAGAAAAAAGGGCATTAGGAAAAATTTGCATTCCGAAAGGGATGATATATCGAGAAGGAAACTCGGAACGGGAGCAATGATTTGTACATTTAATAATATTTAGAGACTTTTTTTTTTTATTTGTCAGAATTATTCATAAAACTACAAAACTGTCATTCCGTCGGGGGTAGAAACAAAATGTTTTCTTGGAGAAACATAAATTGCAAACGGCTATGTTTATTCGTCGAGTTTCAAAGCTAAGCTAAACATATAAAAGATAAGGGTTTAGTGTAATCTTGAGCCATCGGTTTCCCAAATTTTGGCAGAGCTTATCAATCTCTTAGCTCAGGGAATAACACGTTGGTTGGATCCTTTTCGCTTAGTTAATGTAAAAAATACAAACTTCGTCAATTTTACAACATTTTTTCACAAATGTTTTCCATGTTAAAAAAAACGCTTTAAATATTCGTTAACTCATTGGGGTTTAGAGATTATCTTTGATACATTTAGCCTTTTCTACGAATGTCTTGTCGAAAGTCACAAGTTCTGTATGTTTATTAAGTAAAAAACAATAAAACCCCTTGAAACGAGACCTGATAATGTAATCTACAACGCGATTTTTTTTCTACTTTTAATTTATTGCCACAATAACATTGAAAACCCCAAAACCAAGTAGACTTCCGTTAACCTAGAACATGTTGTCAAGTTAAAATGTTAAATATGAACAAGGTTAACAAATGATACTAGAAAAAACACAAATGATAGATCAAGGATTTACCTGGAGTTAAGGAGTTTGCAACAAAAAAATATATTAAATGTATCTTAAATTCTCTGGCACTCTTGGTTTCCAAAAAGAGTAAGAGCAAGAGTTTATTGTTTATATATTTTCACAGGCTATTTTTTCAAACTATAAAAAATTAATAAATTTTAATCCTTTGAAAGCATCTTGACAAATTATAAAATCCATTTCCCTTCAAACATCCCTGTCAGTTTTTTGTTCGGAAATTGGTCAAATATGTTAAACCAAAAACTAAAAAACGACTGTTCCTTCCTTGTTCCTTCCATTCGCAACAGAACCGAGCCAATTCATTAAATCAACCACTCAATGAATGAGCTAGGAGCACCACTTACGGCACACAATGTGGACACGACACTGTCCGTCCGTCCGGCGGTTCCACCGCAGTTCCACCTCATCTGGACGCGGTGCGCGTAACGACCCCCGCAAAGTAGTGTAAGCAAAAACGGAACAATTTATCGATATATCTATAAATTTATTCCACACAGCTCGGCCCGGGCCCTGCCTGCGGCACACGCAACGACCGGAACACCCAAGCTCCAGCCGAACGGATAATGGGGAAACAAAACCGGGCGGGCCTCTGACGGTGTGGAAACGAGCGATTGAATTGCCCGCTATCCGAAAAACTTTCCCCCTCGCGGCTACGGAGAAGATAGTGCTGGCTGCCCCAGGACCAGGGGCGATGTGTCCTGTTCCTTTTCCTCAATCTTGCGAAACGGCAGGACTTTCTTTTTATTCTCGATGATGGCTTTTTTTGTTCTCCTCCTCTCCTTCTTCTTCTTCTTCTTTTTCTTGTCACTAACGGGGAAACCCGGAAGCTGCTCCTGACGCAACGGAGAACCGCAGCAAAAAGGGACACTTTCTCACGTATATCAACCGGCGGGAACCGGGATGCCGGCGCGGCTGAAGGCATCTTCCAGTGGAGGTGGAGACGCACACATAGTTTCAAAAACCTAGCGCACCGCTCCGCCGAAGCCCGGAGTCGATCGAAGGCGAAAAAGTTCGACGTGCTAAACCAGCGAGAGAGAGAGAGAGAGAGACCCAGCCGGAGCAGAGGGAGCGTAGGGGAGCAGAAAGAATAAAAAGTAGAAAGAATGCTCCACCGGCGGCTGCGCGGTGCCGTGGGCACGGGGGTGGGTCTGCGGTGTGGAGAAGAAAAATGATCCATTAATCTGAAACTCAACGTCTAGGTGGCGCCTCCAATCTTCAATCGTCCTCGTTGGTGGTGGCCGATCACGAGGCGAAATCCCGGCGGACGGCGGGTGGTCGCGACGGAAAAAGTAGCATCCTTCGCACACAGAAAAAGGACGAAGAACACTACCCCGAACGGATGTCCAACAAAAAAAAACACTCCCCGCCGACGATGACGACGACGGGTGAAAGGTACTCCCGTGGAGCGAATCGTAACTATCTCGCAGAAGCGAATTCCACCCCAACGTAACGTACACGGGATATTGGCAAATTCAAAACTGATTCGGATGATTCGCCCAGTGCCAATGTCCCGTCGCTTTCACACACACACACACACACACACGCAAGTGCTGGTGTGGGTGGGTTGGGAAACTATCGACGGGACGACTTCCGCCTTCTTCATGGTGGAAAGCCGGTAGGAAGCTGGGAACATGGCTGCCGACACGGTGTCGCACATTCCGAGCATTCCAGGCGCACCAGACACAACCACGTGTTGTGCACACTGCACGCGCTCTTTTCGGGTAGAATGTGTCCCGGAATGTTTGCGGAGAGATTTTTAGCGATTAACTTGCGTTTACATCTTCTGTGGTTCATTTCTTTGCCCATGCCCGCACACACCCGCAGAGGAATGCGCCTACTGTGCGTTGTGTTTCCCCCTCTTTAGAAGCTTATCAACATTCCCATTTCAAAAGAGACGAGACGCTGTAAACATTCCTTTCGCGTGTACAAGTAAGCGAGGTAGCGGCCACCCCGTTTTCAAGATCAAAACGCAAACGAACGAGATCAGTGTCTTGCTTCCCCAGAGAGTCCAAGCCGGGCGCTTCATTACGCCCCATCAACACGTCTCCCCCAACCACAGCGAATGTCACAACTTAGCGGATTGTCGAGATTTACACAATCGGATCAAAGGCCATCCGGGGCGACGAAGGTCAACAAAAGGGGGCTGGTGATAGTGTTGAGGCTACGGCCGAGGAACAGGGGTTCAAGCGAAGAAAGGGAGGATGGTATGGCCGCTGTGTGCAGCGGTGCAGTAATGAAGTTATCAGGGTGCGGCGACTGACAGACGAAGAGTTATCACGCGCCGGAAGAAAAAAGGCTTTCGGAGAGCCGATGATGATTAATTTTCCGCGAATCTCGGTACGCGAATCTTTTCATCTTGATCCCGTGCAATGGGGATTGTTGGGGACGTAGTCCTTTTCAGTTCTATTTGAAAGGCATTTTTTCCGTAACATTTTTAAGCACAAGCACAGTCGCATTGGCCGTTGTGAGTCGTGAAAAAATTTGATGACAAACCATTTTGATTGTGCATTAGAACCACGGAAGCCAATTTCTTAAGGCGCGCAAATTTGAATTTGAAATTATGAATAATCACTTGCCGGAAATCGATATTTCGGAAAGTGGTGGTGGAACGTTACGTGAGCGTTTTGCAGAGAAAAAGCATTATGTTTCTGTGGCTGAGATGAACAACCTGAAACTCACAGTAGGACAAAACGGTGCAGTGAAAAAACAACGATTCCAAATTTATATTATATATCGCACACCGGCAAACGTCCATGGTCTGCAATTATGCCAGACTTATTCTGTGAGTTTTTTTAGTGTTGTGCGAGTTAGAGAACTAATCCTTAACAAGAGTTTATACTACAACGTGCATGAGTTGGTCCAGACCATCAAGTCTGTCAAATTCGGCCTGTGTCTTAGGGAGAATACAGTTAAATTAATCACATTCCAATAAGTAAGTCAAGTCAACTGAGTGTCTAACTAAATCTAACTTAACAATTTACTGAAATGAAGAATACAGGTGATTTTTCATTACCAAAACGTTTTCTAAAGATAATTTATTTATAAAAAAGTAATGTTTCATAACTATCTTCGAATATGACCACCTCAGAAATGCGCTCGGTACACTGTCCGCACCCAGTGCGCGGATTGATCGATCGGAAGAGAATTTCTTCCAAATTTAGGAGCTCTTCAAAACCAGGAGCCCATTATTAATGCCGTTGCCAGGCCGACGGACACAACTGACCACGCCGATGATGACGATGGCACCCTGGGCCCCAGAGGGTGACCAAGTGAAATTCTTTGGATTTTGTTTCAGTTCTCGGATGAACTCGCTTATCGCGTGGGGAGGTTTTCGATATACTTTAATGGATTTTTCATGCACAAAAAAAACGAACTTCCAGCCTCTCGAAACACGTTGGCAATAAATCGCACTGCGAAGGATGAAGACGTTGCTAAATTATTCCACATCTCCACGGCAGCTCCTGGCGATGGACGGCACATCACATTCGCTGTGTTTGATGGCGCGACGGCTGAACGAAAGTAATGTTGACGCAGTGGGCAACATTTACCGTCCCTATCATGTGCATCGGAAATTGTAACATCCATCCCTGCCGGCTCTACCGGACGGTCGGCCTCCTTGCCGAGTTTCATATGAAGGTTTTTTATTTGCTTTCCCACCGTCGGACATGCATGCGTGGCCCCCACCGTGCGTCCATCCGAACTCCGGGCGGGGATAAACACGCCAAGCCGGGTCCGGAGCGGGGAGAGTGCACCGAAAATTGACTCCATATCAAGCGCACGACGCTCAACACACTCCGGAGCGAGCGATTTTACATTTGAAATATCAAATTATCATATGCATGAGCAGAGAGAACTCGCCGTCCCCATCTCCCCCTCAGTCTCGTCCTGCCTTCGGGTGCTGCAGCAGCAGCAGCATCATCAAACAGCATCCGAGCTCCGACGAGACACACAAATGCACCACTGCTCCGGTGAAACTTGCCCAATATTGAATTAGTTTATGCTACCTGGCCTCCACCCCCGGGGGAAATATGTAGCGGTACGTTTGCATTGCGTCGTAAAAAACTAATCCCGGCTACGAACGGTTTACTCGGGACGCGAAACTTGGCTAAGAAAGTTTTCAATGTCCCCCTACTGCATCACAACCTTACTGGCTGTCTGCTACTGAAGAACTCGCTTAAACTGCACTAAAATTGCAGGTGTCAAAAGCCCGTGCCGTGTGGGGGGATAGGAAGATAAGCGCAGCAAGGGTGGTTTGTTGAATTCACCGCAATGTACAACATTAATAACCAAAGGAACGACGCTTATGACGGATTTACTTCTCCACACTCTGTTTCATGCAAATGGGATCATTTTTGCAGCAAATTAAAACGATTTTGGAGCAATCAATTTAACCTTCCAAACACTATTCAAAAGCATCTTCAATTTTACACAAGCAAACCGAAAGGATCGAACGTATTTATCACGTCGAAGTAATGCAATCTTTTCCCGTCAGATTCCTAGCTTTAGCTTAATCTGATTATCGGGGGTCTTATTCCTTGCAAAAAAAACCCCTCAATTAAAACGTTTCCTACGAGGGCGCTCTGTGGGAGGGAGGAAAAAATCTAATCAAACTTCGCAGTTTCCCGACGACCTGCTATCTGCGGGATGCACTGGCTGGGCGCTAGTAGTCCACATCGTCCGGTGTTCGATCATCGTCCGAACCACCAACCCGTTAAGAACCACCAACGAGGCAACGCGATTAAATTATGATTCAATTTTTTCGCTTATCGGTTTCGCTAACACCCGCACACAGGCACAAGCGCGCACACCGATTTGCCAGGATAAGCCAGCGGAGCTCGGATGGTATCCGAACCGAAGGCAACGAGGCAGTGAGCTCCCGTAATAAGGTTCCATTCTGCTGGATGCCCGCTGCTGGAACGCTGGAAGGCTACAAATTCGATTAAAAGACTTAACCGAAGGTTTTTTTTTATTGTGGCATTTTGCTCGTTTCTGTTTGGTCCACATAACCTTCGAGGTGCAAAAAAAAAATCAACTCTTGCGGTCGTGTCGGACCTTCAGTGTGTATTTGCGCTTTTTTTCGGCCATCCAATCCAAGGCCTCCTCCTCAGCTGTCATCGGTATCTGTCAAATCTGTCCCGGGCCTGTCGATAATGTCATACCATCAACGGCACATTAAAGTGGATCGACTAGCGCCGCGACTATTATCGTGTTAAAGTGCACCGATTGTGGGTGTGTGTGTGTGTGTGTGTGAGAACAGAGAGAGAGAGAGAGGGAGGGAGGACTGGTTTAATGTTGCCATCAAACGCCTTACTCCCTCCCCATATCACCGCCCGCGTCGGTGGTAGCGGTACTTATCAGCTTCTTTTGTTGTCATCTATTGACAGATGAAATAATGATGTGTTGTGACAGATTGGAGGCTTCGCTACTACAGGCTGACACTACGCTGGATGAGACGACCCGGGTATTCTTTTCGGGCAGACAGCAGAGGCCTGCTCGGCTTTCTTTTACCGAGTGAGTGTGTACGGCTTTTTTTTTTGTTTGGTTGCTCACCGCTCGTTTCGGAAGTGGGAAGTGTTGATGTATGATGTACGACGCCGCAAAGCCGATGGTTTCGTAATCGAAGAAGAGCGAGCCCCCTCCCGTGCCGATGACACTTCACGGTGTATTATATCGCGGTGACACGATGAAAGAGGCCTCATCTCTCACTGCCGCCCGTTCCTTACACTCTGCCGTCCCTTCCCCCCCCCCCCCCCCTTAGCTTCCGTCACGGTACACGACGACCATCCCCGTACCCTCGTGGGCTGAAGTGCCGGGACGTGCAAATCCCTGTCAAAAATTAATGAGTGATAAACTGTTCCGAGGGATTTAGCATCGTCGGCTGCCGGGCCTGTTTGATGTGTGCCGTAGCTCGAATCGCTTCTTAATAACACGGGCTCGGGTCTTTATTGTAACATCTTTTTTCTTCTGCTTTCTTTTTGCACACGCCCATTCCGTTTCAATTATTTCCCAGCAGCTTTTTTTTCTCCCGAGGGATTATTACTTTCACTTCGCGTGTGATGAAGGGCGAGCGAAGACGGAAGAATCGCACCCGTACCACCGCCGAGAACTTGGACCCGATGGACCGTTAAAAGGGCATCGGGTGCAATCGGAAGTTAATAAATTATGTTTCACTTTTGCCCGGCCATCTGTTTTCTGCCCCGTTCCGCGGGCGATCGTAATGTGAATAGCAATAAAACGTCAAGTCGTCAGTAAAATTCTTTACGACATCCATCCGCAGTCTTCGGTCCATCCGCAAGCGAGCTGTCTGAGATACGACGCACGGGGACACAATTGAATATGCAAATGTGGAACGAAAGCCCAACCCCAACGGGCCAGATCCAAATCGCGAGAAAATGATTGCTCACTTTGTACTCCGTGAGACGGATTAAGTAAGTCGAAGTACGTAAATGGGCGATATTAAAAACGGTTACGCCGATTCCAGAAGATCGGGAAGATTTTTCAGCCCAACGCTAGGCAACAGCGCAACGAAGAGCTGCCAGATCGCAGTATATGCCGCACGTATGGTAGTGAAACTAGAGCATCCGTCACAAAACGCCAGATGCAGATCGCGACGGCCCGGCTGCGGCTTATCGGGTGAAGGTGCTAATTGACACACGCCCAGTTCCGCGATGGAGGACATCACCGACAAAGAAGAGAAACGCTCTATTTGTCGCCGTAATCAACACGGGCTCGAACTCGGGCTCGGGGACGCAACCGGAAGCAATACCGGTGCCTCTTCTTGTGCCGTACGTATATCTCACGGGTGTGCGAATTTTTAGACACAAAAGAACGTTTGGATAATAGGAATTTCGATGTTTCTCTTATGAAAGCACAGGTTTCTTCCGTTTTCTGCACTAATACTGCGAGTTATTCCCTGGAGTAATGTAGGATTTAGACCGTCCAAATAAGCCTGCATTACATGGCAATACTGATAGGAACTTCCAGAAATAGAATTGCTTCCGAAACTTCATCAAACTTCCAGAATGGCTCTATTTCTACGAACTGTTTGACCTAGCACACGCTACTTTAGCTTTGAAAGCCGGCAGCCGTCGAAACAGAATTCCATCAGAGCTTATTCCCACCGTACAGCCCACCGTGCGACCATCGAAACCACCGGTACATTCCAAAAGCCGAAACCGCTCTCGGGGGTGTACACCGAAAAGCTAAACCAACAAAACCCTGACCATGAACTGACCGAGTTCAAACGATGTACTTCATCATTCGACTTCTAGCGTGCACGGGAGTGGGGAGTTTTGTGTGCTGACGAAAGAGTTCCCCAGTTCGTCCAGAGCGCCACGCATCTCGTTTGCGTACTTCAAACGGCCCAAACCGGGGACGTTACTGGCGGACGCAGTGCAAATAAATTACAGCCACCGAGTAAACGGAGCAGAATGATGGCCGAGTTTTTGGCAAAACGCTCCGGAAACGAATCCCATGTTTTTTTTTTTGTTGGAGAGTTCCGAAGCTAGTATGACAGAGTACGTACGAAGAATCGAAGCGGGTACGAGAGGCAAGATCAACGGTCCTTCGAAAAGCGCAATCAGAGGCCTACATCCGTGCGCGCAGTGGTACACGTGTCTGATTGACCGGTGGTGCCTCCAATATCTGCAACTTGCAGATACAAACTTCGCACTGGGAACGCTTGGCCAACAAACAAAAAAAACCCAACCTCACACTGACACGCAAAAACGCACCAAAATTCATTCCTAAAGACACTAATCGAAACGAATCCGACGATAGCGAGTCGGAAATCGAATTCCACCCCGACCGCAATCGAATTTGTCGTACACTAGTACCGTTAGCCAGGGTAGACAACACATCTCGTCCAAGGCGTCCTCGCGGCCGTGGCCAGAGGAACGCCGGACCGTGCGAGGTAAATAAAAATGTGTCGTGCCCGGCCACGGGAGGAAAAATCCCCAAAGTCATCCGCGTGGCGAACCCCGACAGACCCACCGTTTGACCGGGACGACGGCTTCCGGAATGAATTTGACTTATTTGCTTTAATATATACGATTTAGTGTTTGCTTATCTCACGCTCCGCTCGGACCTATCGCTGCTTTCGACGGCGGTGGTGGATCGACATATCGATCTTCAACAGGGCGTCCAAACGTGGAACACCAGAGATAGGATCTAGAGCTAGGAGCAGCAGCAGACGACCGGTCAGTTCTTCCCTCGCGGGAAGCTTTATTTTTATTGAAACAAATGGCTTTCGGATGAATTGTCGCCACCGTTGGACCATCGCCACGGGGGAGGGGGGGGGGAAGGAGTGGCGTATGGTGTTCGGTCGAGCAAAGGGACGAACGGCACGGTCAAACGCTTGCCGTGCCGTGTCGTACGATAAGTCATTGAATATTGATTGATTTAGATTTAGTCCATCCGTCGGTCAAATGGAAACAGGAAGGAACGCCGTCACACTCGCCGGGTCCATCCTCCTCGGCCCGCCCGTTCGATGCGGTATCTCAATGTCCCTAGGTGACAAAATGGCGAGGCGCAACAAAATAACGAAGCAAGCAAGTACCAAAAACAAGCAAAAAAAAAGACACACATCCCCGAAATTCCGAAGCCGCTTCTCGCAAGGCGAATGAACCCGTTGCGTGTGGTCAAGCCGGTTGAAGGGCTGTGGGGTTTGGGCAAACATCCCATACCCACCGAAACAGGCCTCTTTCGAGCGGAAAGCGCGTGGTAGGCCGGTTTTTTTTTTGTCGTTCACCTCCCTTCAGCTACTACACCGCTACCGATGTGTTACTATTTAATTAAGGAATTTGCAGGAACATCCTTCGGGGCGAGCGGAACACACACCCAGGACGAACGGAAGGACGAACCGGTGCGTAAACGGTGGAAACGGATATAACTAATGACAGCGGATCGGGTACGGTGATAGATTTTACTTAATCAAACGGTTCTCTCGAGCGCGTAGGTGGAACCGTTGCCGGACAGGCGAAAAAAGTGTCCGTGAAATCGTCCTAAATCACACCACCAAACCGAGGGGGTTCGACTGGGTAATAGGATTTACTGTTTTCGTTTTTTTTCTTCTTGTTGCATGCACATCCTTTTCCTATTAAAGCATGGTTCGTTTGCAAATCACATCGATTTTGCCTTGTGGAGGTTTGGAAAAGGTCAAACGTGAAAACGGATGATGTTAGTAGGTTAGCGATTCACTTACAGGTGCTTTAAGTGCTTTAAGTGCTCTTTTTTAAACATTTACAAACGTTTTTTGTACATAGTAAGTATGTAGGAAAAGGGACTTTGGCTTTGATTGCACATTTGACGTTCTTCAACTGCCAAATGTCTCTTACAGAAATCATCTACACTGCCTACTGCCAAACCAACAGCATCATATCTCATCACTAATACCTCAAAATTGATGGCAATTGTGTGGACACGTGTCACCGCATGTTTCCGGCTCTCGTTACGACCTCCACAATGCCTTTTGTGTCCCCTGAAAGGCAGCTCTCCTGAATCCGCTATCATTATGCTTTAAGGAACTGACATCCCTTAACCACATCCTCAAACAATAGCAAACTGTTGCGCTACAAAAATGACCATCTCGAGAAATAAAACAAGCTAATCACACGCCGACAATCCGGCTCGAAGGACCAAATACGTGAGTAGCTTCTATCACTACGCGTACGTACCCACCCGCACCCGCAAAGTATGCCGCATCGAGCAGCGGAATAAGTCATCGTCACGCGTTCTCCGCCTTTCCCACTGTTTCGACCATTTGTCGAAACAAGATCCGACAAACGGATGAGCCAGAGATGAGCAGTCGTGTTCGTGTTCACCCTGGCAACCCGCCGGGCTGAATTTACTATCGAACATCCCTTCTCACGCCTCCGTGCGCAACAATCTCCCAGCCGGTGGAGCGTAAATGGGCACGATTTACACGGATATAAACCCTTAATTGATCGACGCTACGACGGTAACGACACGGCACGGCGAAAGACGGGGCCCCCAAACTCCACCCGATTTTCGGTGCGTATAAGAGCACGCAAGATATTTCACCTTCTAACGAGATAATTCTCGGTCACGCCAGTCGACCGTATCATCGTCGGGTCCGTCTTCTTGCTTAGTGTCCTTTTTTTTTGTTTATTTTCTTCGCTCGTTCTTCGCCAAAACGGTGTGGATTTCGATACCACCGGAGGCTGCGAACCATGGACACGGGCCGGCATCGTCTCCAAGACACTAGCCGGAAGCGTCTCACGGGCAAACGTCGAGTAGTTGCTTCGATTTTTTTCCCCCAAATGTTGTACGCCCTTTAATGAGCGAATGGAGGCGGATTCTTCCGTACAAACCTAACCCCCCCGTGATGATGCTCATTTGCATCGCGAGTTGTTAGGCTCACGCCCCACTCCGCAGGAACCAACGACACTTGACGACATCTTCAAAATGTATCACTTTCCGTCCAATCCCACTTGCAAGAACATTCGTTTGCTTCCACCTTTTCTCCTTTTCCCGGGGGTGTGCTAGCGCGTAAAGTCGAATAAAAACATCCGTAAGAAATTTGAAGATTAAAATAATACCAAAAAGCGAGACGCCTTGCCGTCTGCATTTCGCCCCTGCTCCGGAGAGCCCAATTAGTGGTACGCGCGAGCGCCCGCGCTCTCGCGCTGGTTTCTACTCCCCATCACCACGATGCTGTCCCGTCCGTTCGATCCCAACGAGACGCCGGCTGTCAAACCATCCAAATGCCGCGCGTTTCTGGCGATATATCGGTGACTTCCGCGTGACGGCAGCAGCTAGCAGCCGAAGTCATCCCCAAAGCAACTGAATCACGTGGTGGCTCCGGGTACCGACGCCCGGGGAAGTCCCGGGAATCACCGAAGGTCGAAGTGCGACCGAGCATACGGAAACCGTTCGCTAATTATCATTATCCGATTAGCGTGAAACAGATTCCGGCTGACGTGCTGAAAGGTCGGGCGCGTTCCACCAGTGAGTTCCTCCACTTCCCTGGGGAGAGAACGCAGCCTTCACCCGGGTTGCCGCATTTTTCTCGCGCGTGGTGATGTTCTTTTCATTTCTTCCTTCTTTTTTTGTTGTTGCTACCTAACGGCTCCACGGACTGTGTGAGAAATGGCAAGAAGTTACGCTTCCGCGACGATCAAACGAAGCGTAAGAAGGTGTTGCTTTTAATACTTTGCATCATACCAATCGGTCGGTGCTGTATCATAGCACCGGTGTTAAAGAGACTTCCCGTTTGACTCGCCGGTCCCGGGCGCGAATCGATGGGTTGTTGGAAAAGTCGTAAAGTGATATATTTTTTTTAGTACTAACTAATAAGTAACTAGAATTGAAACACAAAACCCCTGCTTAAATTTGCCTTTGAATGAACTTCAATCTCGAAATTATCACTACAGTTTCACGCTTCTCCTTGTCCCTTTTCGATCAACCCAAACCTCGACCATGAGCTGCATACTTTTTCACTAAGATTGGAAGTTAACAGCACCATCGTGAGCTCCTGCGGGTTGTATGTTTCCGGAAGCACACAAACACACACACACACACACACACACAACTACGCAAAGAAACTCGCACCATATGGTAGGAAGCAACGCCACATTCAACAGGCAGCCGCCGTCACCGCACGACCGTGCTCGTTATGGTTCATTGTGGCATCGTTAAAGCGCCAGTGCCAGTTGTTGTACTGCAATATTTGCTTTGCCTCCCGGTGCTCTCCGCGTGTCGTTATTGCAGTCAACTTAAGACAAGTGCTCCCCATCCACCCGGGTGTGCTAGAAGATGAGCAACTGAGATGAACTGAAATGTTGCTCCAGTAAGTAGCAGGACTCAGATCCTTCGCTGGTTCCGTACACTACCACTCATTGCGAAGGAAAAACAATCGTACACACTGCACACGACGTTCGGTGAAAATTGTTCAACGAGCACTTAAGGAGCATTTATTTGTATTTGTGAAGTTTGTATCTTTTGTTTTTTTGTTCGTAAATCACGAACGCCGAGTACTGCCGACGATGCTTGGCTAGCGCGCATTGAAGATGCAAAAGGAGGTACAAGTACTTTAAACGATATTTCGAATTTTTTTTGCGCACTTTGCTCGACTCGAACCTCTCGGGGTGTACGTGGACGTCAGGAATGAAATCCTGAAAAAAACCCCATTGTTAACTTTGCAAACAGTGGAGTTCGCTCGTAACAATCAATTAGCCTCAGCACGGATAGGATTTCATTCAAATCTATTTCGAGAGCGAAACATAATTTTAACACTCGTGGGTTTCATTTTTAAATGGCCAATTTCGTCTGTTGGGCTCATGGAGACGCCTGATCATTTTCGAGCGTTGAGGAGGCTCAAGTTTGTTCGGTGAAGTATGGGAAAGTTTGCGTCTAAAAATGTACAGGTTTCATTCATTTCATTTCTTGATTTGCTATTCATATCCTTTCATACATCAAGGCTTCAGGAGCATTTTGATGCATTTTTTTAGTGTAAAACGATGTCAAAAAACACTTATGGTTTGAACATAATAATGTATCCCACCAAGGATCATCAACAAGAACTAGTAAATTATAGTTGAAAAGACGATAAATTGTACCAATTTCGATAATCATCGATAAGTGATTAAGTTGTTCCACGATAAGAGCGGATATCGATACTTCGACCTGAGGATTACGTTACAAATAGGTGATCACAGCCATGTAATCACTTTCCTAGGATCCCATCCCTACATACCACACGCAGAAGAACTTCAAGTTTTATTCCGATTATGGATCGGAAAACCGATCCAATTGGTTACAGCCACAACATAACAAAAACCTCGGATAATGAAATCTGCGTAATCGCGCCGTCGTATAAAAAAGCGACAGGTTTCTTATCAAACGGTTGTCTGACAACCGCCCAGCCCCTTTCATGCGTCAGCTACGATGCTACCTGCCTGCAGGAAATATTACTTAATATAATGAACTCCACATACGCCGGCGTCTCCGGCACCGGCGACCCGATAGCGGAAGATCCCTTACACGCTCCAAAACGACGAAGCTGGAAGAACACGATGTATTATCATATGGTTTTTGTTTTGTTTCGTCTCCGACCCTCCGAACGCACGGCAATCATGCATACGTCCGTAGTGTCTTCGATTGAAGAGCTGACGACATTGTGCCCTCCAACGCTCTGACTGTGGAGAAGGCCTTTCTCCGACAACGAGTCCGCTTTCTTTCCCGCCTCCCAAGAACATTACGCCAAGGTGTGGTTTTGAGTGGCGCATGTTTGTTTGCGAGCGCGGCAGTAGCGCAAGCAGCACATCCTTCAACTTTTCAACGGTTTCCAGCAACGATGTACATCACTTCGCTTCGAGTTTGGAAGCGGGGATGATGATGCCTTCATTCTGCCCCTGTATGCACAAACGGTTCAACACACACACACACGAGCCGTTTTCGGCAGGACGAACTCAATTTACCCGTTATGTCCCACGGTTGCAGGAGAACCACGGAACGCGAACCTGGCTGTAACCGGATACCTTCCTTTTTTTTGCGCGCATCGCTCTAATAAGCAAACGACGGCGACGGCAATCCTATCCCGGGGGCCAGGCCACGGCAGCTTTCTTCTGAATTAAATGTGCCCCAAGGAGTGTGTGCGATGAAGGACGAGCGAAAGGTACAAGGCAAGAAGAGACAACCAACCAACAGCACAAAAAAAAACACCACGCTTGTCTTGCCTCGAAAAGACAAGCATCGGGATGTCCTAGAAAGGAGCAGTCACACGGTGTGCGATGTACCGTCCGTGTGGCTGGCCCGCTTTTTTGTGTGTGCAGATTGATTGAAGGCGTATAACGTTTCCCGTGGATGTGTATTATTGAATAAACCACGTATAGCTCGCTGCCACACGAAATCCTTCGCTGAATCGAGCCGGGGAAACAAGTGGATGGCGAATCAAGAATCAATCTGGAATGGATATATTTCTTTTCCCCCCAACTCGGCAGAAAACCGCACGACGAGGATGATTTCGACGTAAAATTGGATTGATTTATCCGGGGCTTCCGTTGCTCGGCGGCTGGAGCGGTGGGTGATTGTTGCAATATGAGCACGAATCAATCACGCCCGGCGAACGGGTGTGTTCGGGTTCGAGCTCAAAAACTTGAAACGCGCGGCAGAAGGTAGCGAAGAATTCGGTGTTGCCGGCCGTATGCAACCGGCATGGTATGGATATCAAACGGTTCTATTTGGATGGCCCTACAGGTGGAGCTAATAACGTGAAGCCCAGCTGTGGCTCAATTGCTCGATTTGCCTGGGAAGAAACGAGGGAATAAAATAATTCATTACACGTTCGGTGGTGAGCCTTATGTGGACCGATTTTTGGTGGCGATTTCAAATCAAGCGGCTCTGGGTAATATTTACTGGGGAAAATGTATATTTCCAATAGTGTTGTGTCTTTGGAATCGGTTGACGAGATTCAGATTCATGAATGATTCATTAGAAATTCATTCGGGTTGTTAATGAATCTCCATTCATGAATTCTCCAAGGATTCATAAGACCAATGAGACTTCAAAGGTTCATAAATCTCTAAATATCAATCTCTTACCAACCAAATTCCAATATACTTGCTTGTATCATCAACAAGCTAAACTAATATTTACTATAATAATAGCTTTCATCAACTATTTCATCGTTGAATCGCTCCATTTCCTTCGACATCCATTAATCTTTAAAGATGATTGAATTGAAAAGATTCAGAGTCATTCATTCTGTTGAATGGTTCATTCTGATTCATGAATCCAAATTTTACGTCATGAACACTTATTTCCAAACGTAGTTTTGTAGCTATAGAAACGAAACAGCTACAAGCTAGAAGCATTTTCTATACAACTCCTTCCTACAATCGCCCGTTTATCGCAACACATTTCGTTCGCCAAACGATTTCTTGTTCGCAAAACAATTAAAAATAGTACACACAGTGCAAAACTGCAAACTCATTGACCGAACCCGCCACTGGCGTGAAGTAATCCACCAAAGACGCGGTGCTTTTCTCGAGTGCATCATCACGTTGCATCCGTATCGCGCCTAACTAATGCCGATTGACGCCGATGCGCCGAACGCTGTGGCTGCTGCTGGCGTCAGCCCAAAGAAGTAGGTGTTTGTGAATGCTTCTCTTTTTTTTTGTTCTCACTCACTCACGCTCGCCAGTGGACGGCTACTCGATCGGCTGATAACGCAGACAAGTGCCTCCGCTGCCGGGCTGCCACCCACCCCCGGTGAGATGAGTTACACACACCCGACCACCAACATGCGAAAGGAACTTTCCTACGAATCAGCCCCCCCTTTAAGATGCATTATTGCCAGGGTGAAACGAGCAGCAAACAAACAGCAGAAAAAAAACGACACCGACTCGTCCCCGTCGTCGGGTACGGTTTCATCATTTCGTAAAACACTAGTGACACACTAGCCAACCGAGGCGCGGTGGAGGCCAGCCCGGACAGCAATAATTGTGTCCGGCGGAATGTTCCAGGTAGCTGAAAGTTCAAAAGGCTCGTTTGGTGCGTTTCCGCCGGGGGCAATTTGCAGGCAGCGCCAAGCCCGGCCACGGCAAGTCGAGGACCGGTTCACCGTGCCTCAGAATACCGGACCGGGGGTCTCGGGTGTGAAAGTGGGATGTACGGTTTTATGGTTTGCGGTTAGCAGGATAGCATAACGATGGCGATAAAGCGGTCATCAACGCTATCCGGCACCGGGACAACTGATGAGAGCAATCTAGTCGTGTAATGTTGCGAAGATGTAGCGAAAAGTTTCTTTTGGTCGAAAATGGGTATGTCGATTGGAAATTGAATGCGTTGCGCAGCGGCAGGTACAGGTGGGTGCGTTTGGTATAGAGCGCATGTACATGTATACACTGAAGGATTTTAACGCTCGGAAGAATCGAATCATGGAGCATTGATTGCTTTTCAACCAAGACAACGCTAAGAAAAGAAGCGGTTCAAAGATTTTTATGGCACTCATTTATTCAATTTATATCTTTAATTTTACAAAAAAAAAGCGCTAGAAAAGCACTTTAACATAGAAATACGCACGGTTTAAACGGCAATTTAAAACGTCTGTGCTTTTATTATACATACTAGGACAATTCATGCTCAAGTAAACTCCAAATATCAAACACGTACGATTTGCGCCTGAAAGGTAGACTACACGCACGACACAGATTTTTACACCACTGACCATTACGATTTCGTTCAAAAATCAATCAGTATCATTAGAACGACACACAATACAGCTGTTTCCAACAGCCGGATACCATAGCATTAGCGTTTAATAAAACCTTTATGAGCTGACCGGCATCAATCAATCCAATCAAATGGTAATATTTGTAACGTTTTGATTGCTCTGGAAGGGTAGTGCTGTGCAAAGTGCACGTGCCATCTCCACCCACTGCCGTTATGTAAAGCTCTCTAATTATCGCACTTTGCCGAAAAGTTGCTCACACACAATACAAACCGCACGTGACCCTCGTTTTATTTGCCGCACCCGGTGTGATTTTTATATGCATGGGCAACTCAAAAATGGCATCAGCAGAACAGCAGAGCACGGCCTATATACGTTTCTACGCTACACCGAACGCTGCTAGTTTAAAATTCTATTGGCGTGATTTAAATTTTAATAAAATAATTTCATCACCATTTGGCCCGGCCTGCATGAATTGCGCACCTGAAATGCGATCGTGCGTGCGTGCAGCCGTGTGAGTGTACGTGCCTAGACGGGAGCGGACAACACGGGGGTCGTCCCGGCCCCGGTGACGGGGGCAGCAGAGAGTTTTGCAAATAAATTCATGTATGCATTCGATTTGATATTTTCACCGCAAATCATTTCCTCCGCCGCACTCCCGTTTCCTGGCCGATTGGAAATAGGACTCTCCTCGCAGCGCGTGTCCAAAGTAAGGTCATTTGTGGCAAACGAATTGTCACATCCAGCGCAGACCAACAACCATATGGTGGTTGCATTCATTTTCACCTCCGGCCGTTCCGAATGGTCAATGTGGCGGATTATCATCATCATCCACAACCCCATGCGCCACCGCTTCGTGGACTGCTGGACACCTCAATCAACATTTTGTACCCACGTGCCGCCGCAGAGCCGAACAGACAGACGCGTGGATACGTTTCGTTGCTGCTGAGGAATCGAATCATGTGAATCGTTTCTTCTTCCGCCAGCCACAACGGCATAGCATTAACCTTAATGAAGATTAGGCACCCAAGGGAATCGCGCGGGATTCGGAATTCCGGTCCGTGTCCGTGGCATCCTTCCTGGGAAATGGCCCGGAAGCCACCTCGAAATGATGATGCATTGAATCGGCACACAATTGAGGTGTGTGTGTGTGTGTGTGTGTGTGTGTGTGTTTGTGGAGATAAAACGAGGGACAGATTTTTGTTCGTACGAATCGCTGGCCACGGCTCTTTTACGCTCGCAGCAGAAATCGGATGGCGATCGGACACCCTTTTTTTGGCGATCTATAAAGGAATCTAATCAAATTACGGTCGAATGTTCTGGGAACGGATTTCCTCCCATGAACATCATTGATCTGACGTCATTTGCAAGCTGCTTTGTGTGAAACAGCTGGTTTGGTTTGGTTTGGACGCAATCTGTTAGATGACACACATAAGACTACTTTGAAGGTGCGCGATGTCCATGAAATAAAAACTTGACCAATTTATCATGGCGCAACGCACAGGAAGCTAATATTAGAATCTGATTCTCCATCAAGGCCGAACGTTCAACCCTTTACAGACACGAATTGAATTACAGATTATTCAAACTTTAAGCCCTTTCCGAGAGGGGAACGTACCCTGGGCGGCCTCGACAAGTGCCAAGGTTAGCCCTTTTTCGTCGCTCCCAAACCGCCCAACGCGGAACCGCAAATCCGAGCCGCCCGAGAGAGGAACAAAAAACGAAACAAAAACTAACCTTCCAGCCGGCGCTGCTGTTCGAGTCGCCCTTATCCTTGAAGTACGGCACGTTCTGCACCATCCACTCGTAGATCTGGCTGAGCGTTAGTCGGCTATCGCTGGCCGAGCTGATGGCTTGCGTGATGAGGTCCGCGTACGATAGGTTGCCCCAGGCGTTGCGCCGCGATGAGTTCTTCTTCGACGAGGAAGACGCGGCCGACTGCAGCTGTGTGTTGCTGGACCCTGCAAGAAGTGGACAAACGGTAGCGTTATTAGGTGGCCCATTTTCGGGTGAGGGTTTTAATCTGCACTGGGAGCCGATGCGTCAAACGATTGATCGTGAGTTTGCTATCAAAAAAAAACTGAACGAGTGACAAATATTACACACTGCTGGCTCATTTTGTAATAGGCTGATGATGCGGTACGCTGCGTGTGAAGTCATTCGGAACTGTCTGCGAGTTGTCTGGCGCGTTCGAAGTCCGAATCATTATTTTCCAATTTGGAAGTCTGACGGTCTAACCGATTGAAGGTCACTTAGGACACTAGTGATACTAACATGGTGAATCTAGATCAATTTTACAATAAGCTAGACGCTTCTGGCAGGTACCATCCGAGCAAATATCTTCTACAAGCAAACGTTCTAGACATAGAACATCCAAGCACAGGAAACCTTTCAAGTGCGTTACGATCAAACTTCAGCATCTGTGGAACGGTCGCACTGGAAACCCATCTGTCGGTATCGGCAACCCTTCTAAAACTCTCGAATCCGCAACACAAAACCCGATCGTACGAGAACGAACCGTTACTTCATCGAAAAAAGGAGGCCAAATATAGCACTGACCAACCTTGAACCACCTGCTGTACAGGGGACACCCTTCCTGTAACGGATCGTGCTTTGGAAGGATCAAATTAAACGGTGGGGCCCGAGAGGAACGACTCGATCGTGTCACCCCGTTGGCGAAACGCGTACCAACTGGCGGCTGGCCGGTCCCCTTTGGACAGCCTTGGGTGGTAAAAGTTGTCAGACTTTCCAAAAATACCTGCTCTTCCAGCGCGTCCAGAGCGAGGTTATGCCGATGGTGGAGATCTCTTTTTTTTTCTAACATAAACCACCCAATTCTTCTTGCCTTGTGGTTTTTTTTTCTATCCATCCACCTCTCAGGTAAGCCACTTGGCTGGCGTAAACTTCTGGAGGTGGCGAAGTATCCTCCAACACTTCACCGCCGTAGCTGCGAATGATGGTCGGCTCCATTAGAAACAAAACCCACCGCACCTAAGCGAATTCACTTAAGAATTTAGAACCTCCTCTGCGGGTAGGGCAAAAAAGAAGCGAGATTCACCCACGGCGGTGGCTGGGCGGCTGGCAAGCAAGCAGCAGCAGCGGGTGAAGCAAATGGACAGTTCTAAATATAGCGTCATACACACGCGCGAAGTGAAGTAGATGTCCACCATTCGCGGGACCCTTCCCCTTGCGACCTCTTTGTCCACCATCCGCGCCACATACACACACACACACACACACATTCCACCCGTCAGATCCGTCAAAAAGTGAGCGAACAACGAGCACGAAACAACAGCAAAAAATCGAAATGAAACGGATCATTAAATTTTCGAGTTTTTAGTAGTTTTCGTTACATTTTTTTTGCTCCCTCTTCTTCTCGAGCTACCTCCATTCCATTTCGAACCTCTTGAGTAACAGTCGGCTGGAAAAACTCGCCAAAAACGTGGTGTACGGGCGTTTGCGTATGTATGTGCCGGTAAGCTGTTGCGGGCGAGAACGCGATCATAAACGAAAATGAGATGGGATGTGAGCAGCAGGCGAGAAAAAAAACCTTCCGCACCAGTCAAACCGGCTTAAGCCGGTCGGTGCACAAATTCGGCTTGGAGCCCCACTTGAATTCGCGGATTCGACGCTCGTTCGGAGACTGGGTAAACCCTAGCAGGGGAAACGCAATTCCGCTATACGTGCCATCCGCTCCTCCTTCTCGCGCTAACGAAGCGATCGGATCATCCACGTGGTCTCTCTAGTTGGTGATGATGATCCGAAGTCCGAAAATAGTGCGCCTCTGATGATTCCCGCAATTCTTTCCCTTGCTCGTACACACACACCACTCGGTGGGATATGTTTTACGCCATGCGATTTTCCCTATCACTCCGCTCGCACACACACACACACACACACCCGTATTTATATCTACGGCGCGGAGAGCAGAAGGATATGGCTTTTGTTTATATTTATCGCAAAACCCACCCACCCCCACCCAGGCGTACGTCATGTTTGTGGTGTGCTCGGCGCGCGCGACCTTTCGCAAGGTTTCTTCTTTTTTTCTGCTTTGTTTCGTTTGAGAAATAGAACAGAGGTCCACCCTTTCTTACGTAAGAGCTACACCCTCTTCTCACGATCATTCGCGGGCACGATCGGAATCGATCGTCGGAATAGCGTTGCGGGATCGTGCGTGACAAGAAAGTAATTTTGAACGAGGGGTCGGTTTTACTTATGTGGCTCCGTAAGTTCTGTTGCCAAGTATAGGTCGGGATCTTGAAAAATCTCAGGTTGCAATATTTGTTGAAACTGCCGAGGGCACAAGAATAATCTTTTTTTTAAGCATAACAAGTCATGCAATAAAGAAAATAGAAAATTTTAACTTAGTTCCTAAAAGTATACGTACAAAGTATATTTTGTGCAGAATTTACGCGCTAAACTGTTACCATGTACTGTGTAGCTTAGTTTTCCCATTTTCAATGGTTCAAAAGTTTAATGGTTCACTGATGTTAAAGAGCGGATCCCAGGTGCGGGATCGAGCGAAGGTTCGATCCCGGATCGCTCGCACCTGAAGTCCTCTTTTTAACAATAAATGCCAACACTCCGGGCTGGCTTCGGGTTGTGGTGTCCTGGCACTCCGGGCTCAGGAAATAATTTCACCACCTTCAGATGCTTCTGAGAAATACTTATTTATTTTCTGTTCAGAATCTGAAATCGGAATCTCTGTATGCTTCTGGTTGCGCTGCTTTTATGCTTTTCGATGCGGGTTTTCAGAGCATGCTCTGTGACATCATTTCTTTTTCACCGCCTGCTGTGGCGCTGAGTAACAACTGGTATTTCACATATTTAAAGTAAACAATTTGTTTATTACAAACTTTAATATGGAAGTGCACAAGTGCTATGTTCATGGGGCATTGTTTGCAAATCAAATTGATAAGACCATCATTCAATGAGAGCATTACATGGATGCTATGCAACGCATATAGACTAGAAAAACCGAAACTATGCTGTTTAATTATATTGTTTTTCCATATTTTTTTCAATACTTCAAACGGCGTCGCAGTCATTGCAAAATATTTAATTCGTCACTGTTCAACCAATGCGTTGCGCGTCATCAACGAAATTTGGCATTTTTCTTCAAAAAACATGATCTTTTCAATACAGTAAAATCAGTTATCTTTGCATTCGCTGCTTCTTTGAAACGTGCGTTCGCTTGACGTCAACGGATTTGTCATATAGAAATAGAAATAAAGCAACAGATAGATGGGCCAATATTTTTCCTGTAAATTCCAAGGATTTCAGCATAGTGTTAGCTATAATATTAACAGCATATTTCAAGCAGTATATTTCATAAAAGTATCTTAGTTTTATACTCTTGATTCTTCACACCCGACGTGGATCTCACCCAGACCCAACAACAGCTGATTGGAGCACTGTTTACGTTTTGGGATCGCCGGTACCCCATTCGCTTTCACGCGATAAAACATTGGGCCACAAACGAGTCCCCTCCTGGTGTGGGCGCACATAATAAAAAGGCGCCCAAGTTCACAGTCAATATTTTAATTGCGTGCGCAAACCGCGGCGATCGTTCGATTTGCTGGCGTGATAGTGTGACCAGACCCTGGTGTGCTTCACGGGGGAGAAGGGATTGCAAACCCGACACAATCAATGAGCGAACTAACCCTTAGCACCGCGGCAAGTGCAAGTGTGCGTGAGCAGAGCGCAATGGCGTAGTAAACCGTTCGGCTCAGCCGGATCGCGTCCACCATCGTAGAGCGGGGCCGCGGGAGTTACGATCGGAC
Source organism: Anopheles dirus (assembly GCA_000349145.1). NCBI lineage: Eukaryota > Metazoa > Arthropoda > Insecta > Diptera > Culicidae > Anopheles > Anopheles dirus. The sequence continues at coordinate 18,284 of KB672713.1, read as the reverse complement.
CACGTGGCGGGGTTGGTGGGTGGTTAAATTACGAAAATGGGGGAATTCCATCATACAACACACACACACACACACACACACATGTCGGTGAGCGAAGTACGCAGAGCCAAACAAATTGTAGCGTGCGGTGGTGGTGAAGTGGATCTGAGTGTCAACCAAAAGCGAGAGAGAAAAAAACGCCACGGTGTCGTGTTATCACTTTGGCTTCATTCGCGGATGACACACACACGCACACAAGCAGCGCGCACCATTTTATCTATTTTTGTTCGCATGCCAGCACTGTCCCCTCCCTTGCGGCCCTTCCAAGCCACCCCCCGCTCGTCCCCGAACAACCTATTCTTTAATCCTGACTTTCTCAATTGGATAGTACGTACTACGGGAGGCATTGCTGGCGCGCTTCTTGGCGCACGGTCCCCCGGAAGCGTAGTATTCGTCCATAATCAGTTACTAGCGCAGAACGAGGGGGAGGGGAGGGGGTATGGTAACAGCGTTTCTTCCCGTCCGGTGCTCGCCGTTGTCTTCGTGTGTTCGTGTGGTGTCTGTTCCGTTGGCGGGCGCGACTGTTGTTGTTATTGTTTGCGGAGAGCAAAAACCGGACAGCAACAAACAAATGTCCAACGTGCGGCGTTTTATTTTTCCCTTTCTTTCAGTTCGGTGTGTCACCTCGCCGTCAGCAGCATCGTCGCCGGCATCACCCCCCCGCGGGCATGCCCCCGCCACACAATCGGGACACGGACGCGCGCGCGTAGTTATTGCGTCTTGTTTTTGTTTTGATTTTTCATTCGCGCGACCGCGCGCGGCGAATCCGCGAGAACGCATTCGCTGTTTTCGTATTGATTCGCCCGAGCCGTCCCTTCGCGTGGTGTGTTGTTGTTGTTGTTGTGTGTGTTTTTATGTTGTCCCATTCTCCGCCCAGTCGCACCCCCCCCCCTCCCCCCTTCTTCCACCTGGTTGATGAGACATCGGCGTCACTTTCGCTTTTCTTCTCCGCCGGCTGCTCATTTGCGTTAGGGCTGCATTTGGGCAACAACATCGCGAACCGCTCAAGTGCACATGCACCTGCGGAAGGGTCGGTTCTTCGTTCGTGCGAGCAGCAGCAGCAGCAATAAAACGGGAGGCTCGTCTGAGAAGTGGTTAGTTGATCGATACTTGATGCCGTTTACACCTCGTTTTGCCTCACCACACCAGCTTATGGCGCTTCACCCAAAAGTGCATAGGGAAGGTGTCGTTGCGTGACGTTTAGGCGATGGTCGTGGCGCGGCGCGGGACAGGAACAGGAGAAGAAGTGGTCGTAAAACAAGTTCTACAAATCAAACCAGCCGTAGGAATGCGGCGGCATGCAAATGGAGACAGCAGCAACGACAAAAAAGAGCAACCCATATCCACCCATCTCGCTCGGTCGCGTTCTCATGCTGCCGCCGGATCAACTGCGATGCATTTCCAGCCGCAATCACGCGCAATCGGCGCCTGAATCGTAATACCACCCGTGTTCCATATGGCGCTGGCACAGGTGATGATTTCACAAACGATAGAATGCGTTGCAGAAGCGGTTTAGAATGCAGTATAAATGCAATTCGCACGTAATCTAAGGGAGTAATGGCGATAAATTACACTATTGTCTGTTTAATTTGTTGCAGAAACTGTTTCACAAAACCGTGTTGTACTCTATATGTAAGAATTGAATTACACAACTAATGCGGAATTAGCATACTCTGAGCGAAAGAGAGAACACACGTGAAAGATGAAACTTTTTATCGTTCTCTAGGCTCTTCAAATGTTTTGTTTTTTGTTTTCAAAATGACGTTGAAATGATTCATCATTTCCCACAAGTTTTTGTCCAATGTCTGACAGCGTCTTCCATATTTTCGGGTTTAATTTCCGATCGTGACAATCGTATATATTCAACCTTCTCGAAGGTTGTTGTTAATTTATTCATGACTAATGTTGATACTACCTGTGACTCCTGATCGTGTACACGTTAGTGGTGTGTTCTCTGCGTCTTTTGACAAGATTCATGAATCTCGTAAGATCTTCAGTGATTCAGTTCTTTCAAGATTCGTCATATATTGATACATCTTATATCTTGTATCTTGTATCTTATATCTATATCCTATATCTTGTGTTCTTATAAATGTTAAGAGATTCGCGATTCTAGTCACTATACTTCAAAGTCAAATTCACTCATTCAGTTGGGAGATTCATTCCGATTCATTAATCTGAGTACAGGTACTCTCTATATCGATCCGATCGATTCGAATCTCTATTGTATGTGATATTAAAGTCCAATGAATTGAATTTCTGATTAAACTTCTTTTTTTATGATTCAAAACTTTTCCTAGGTCAATACATTTCTTCAAAATCTCATACCGAATGGCACATAATAAGGAGAAAAAATGACTAATACCATCTCTATGGAACTGTGTTGTTTATTAACATGAATGAAAACTTGACTTGAATGATTCAATGCCAGTGCAGCCTTTGAAGGCAGATGTTTACGAGTCACCCACAACAACTGTCAAAAACAAAATACAAATTTTGTCTCATTTCAATGACAGAAATTCACTTGTTAAACAAACCCGATTATGCAATGCTCATTCCATGAATGACATCACATAAACGGAATCAACCCACATGCACCACCAAACCGTTGTTGTATGCTTCTTCGGCGGCACGTCTTTTAACCACCCCGCATGTGTAGCCTATAAACAGGCGCAGACAGTCGCAGACTTTTTAATGAGCTCTGCTAAAACATTAGACATGTGGAGAGAAATGCCACACCTCACCCTAACCAAACGACACTACCTGCTGATGGTCGGCTCCGGCGATCGTCCCCCGGCGATCGTCTCAACTCGAGGCATCCGCGAGCAGAGTAATCGTCTGAGACACATACAGGCGTGCGCGCGCGCTCGCGCACCACTCACAACATCAAATTCTGCGCGATAGAGAGACAACCGGCCCCGTCCCGCAAAGGAAATCCCCGTAACCGGTACGAACTGGTTCGGCCAGCCAAACAAAATCCGGTTCGCCAAAAGCCAATCTTCTGGGTGCGATAAATGGCCACCTTCGGTTTACCTCCGGGCAGCGCTCCCCCTCTCTCTCTCTCACTCTTTCATCCTCCAAGCTCCAAATGTATTGGTGTGCGGTGGTGAGAGGAGTCGTGCTTTTTTTTTTGGTTGCCTACTACCCGCCGCCACTCGATACGGTCACGGTCTACGGCATTTTAGTGGCCGGGAGGGGATGCAGGTTTCGTTTTAGTACCTCTGACCCGTCCAAACGTCCAATTGCTTGCCCGTTCGGATTAGCAGCAAATCGAACTTGGGCGGGAGACGTGGCTACGAGTTATTTTCGACGCGATGATTTTTAATGCGCCGCGCGCGGAAGTCCTCCGACTGCGATCACTATCAGCGCTGGCGACCCCACCAACGCCGGAGTCTGCCGTCGCTTAACGTGCAGACTGGACCGAAACGTCCACGCGACGACCGGTCACAATGTCAGGGAGGTGGGGCGAGATGATATTTGCCTTCCAAATGAGGCACGTCTAGAAGAAAGTAGAACGTCGCTGTGGTAGGCCCACCTAACCTGTCCCCAAGCTCAACATGTATGTTCAAGGAACTCCAACACGCACAAAAAAACGAAGATCTAGCCACGATCTTCAACGACATTCAACATCCACCAGGGCTTCTTGGCGAGAAGAGTATACAACGCGAATCAAAAACCCACCCGGGCTGGAATTAAATCACTTCCTCATTATTACCCCTCCGTTTTTCCGCCACCGGTCGACTCTTGCCGGCGACTAGGAAGTCAAGAACACGTATCCGAACCGAGGTGGGCTTCTTTTTCCTCCGCTTCTGCAATCAAGACTCCACCAGCAATCGAAAAGCCAAAAGAACAGAATTCGGCCGCCACGTAAGGCTGATTTACGAAGCCGCCAGCCGTCAGCTTTTTCAACCGAGACAGACAGTGAGCTGGAGATACATTAAAAAAAAACTCGCTCTAGCCCCAGACACCTAGACAGCCGTCAGCGTGCCAGCCAGCCAGCCAACAGAAAAAAGGGAAGGTGAGCCTGTCTAGCTGTGACGCCTGTGCTAATCAAAGCGATCTCCACCACACCACACCATCATCGCCAAAAAAAGAAAAAAAAGGTAGGTTATGATCACGACAATCGTGCGGGGAGAGGAGGAAGAAAAACTGGATTTGAGGTGGCAGAGCCAAAAACGTGTGCGCCAGGTGGCTGCGGCTCTAATGCTAAGTGTGTTCCCTCCGGCACGGAGAGCACGCCACGAAAACGAAGAAGAACGGGCTGAGGCAATCGCAATCTCCACCGGCACAGAGGCGCACACTGGAGGAGTCAGACCTGAACAGGGGAATGAAACAAAAAAAATCACGTTCACAGTGTGTACGTGTGTGTGCGTGTGTATATATAGGAAACGTTCGGTAAATTCGGCGCGTCTAGAATCTAACACACATCTCATCATCAGCGGCCCGCGAAGGTCAGATTCTTGCGCCGCAGAACCACTCTCCACCGTCCAGTATCTCTCTCGCTCTATCTCTCTGACTTGACAGACGTGCTATGGAGCTACCGTCCCCAAAAAAACGTGTCCAATCATATGGGGTTGTGCGGAGCGGTCTCCAGTGGAAGAATGATGGGCGGGATGGAAGTTGGGAGGTGCCTCCCAATTCACCAACCTGAGTACCTCAAGTTGTCCATCGTTGCTGACTAGTTTATTCGATTTGGTTGCGGTAGGTAGCTTGTGGAGATGGTACTGGGCACCACTAGTAGTTAGGCACCAGCGCACATATGCACACAGACACACACCCAGGGCTCCATAATCATATCATGGACCAATCGATCATACGAACGGGCGCAGAGATAACGCAAAAGGCACAACGCGGCCACAATACACGCGGCCAAACAGGCGCGCGCTCCCTGGTACACGTACACACAGGCACATGGTGGTCGCGTATGGCCAATTAAAAATGTAAACATTGAAGCAGGAACCAACCCGCGAACACCGTGGTCCACCTTTCAATGACACCAACACACACGCAGAGACAAAGTGGCAGACTTTACGACCGCACGTTGGTTTGGTCGGGAGCGCGCGAGCGCGCGCGCGCGCACCCTACGCGGAAGGCTCGTCCGTCCGCGTGTCTATCTCGTTGCGAACCAGTGCCGGGAGCGAAGGGGACGGTGGGTGATGTGCGCCGTTCACCACCGAGTGGTGGTCGCGAAGAATTCGTTGCGTTGTGAGGGGGGAGACCGACCAACTGCGCTTGATTGAGCGCTTCTCTATCGGTTCTAGATTTATGCCAATTGAGCGAAAACCACAAACCGAATCGAAGCATGTGTATCATTGGACATTGCAAAGTTCGTCGGTAAATTCGGCAGTGGTTTCAGGGGCAAACACTATGTTACCAGAACTATTATTCCGAACGGTTACGTAACGATTCTTCCACACCAGTGACCCAGAGAGAAGGTGTTATGTGTTAGGGACACTTCATAAACAGGTGCCTTTAGCTTGGTTCTATATGTAACTTCTGGTTAATCATGGTCTAATAGATTCTGACAAGCTATCTCACAAATATTGATCCCGAATATTCTACATTCCCCTACACTTGCAATTCCTCCAGAGGTAACTCAGCGCAAGTACGATCTGCAACTTGTAGATTTGATGCGAAACACCTTCAGTTTTCGTTCTAGAGCTCCAGTTCCACTGACAAATGGTTGGACAAATGGAACGGTTGTGGGACAACTTGAAATAAGTTGCGACATTCCACCCAGCAGCTATTTATTCGTAATGTCTGAGGGTTTTTTTCAATACATATCCTAGCATAATTTGCATCCACGCACGACATCGGGCTTTAAACTACATTGAAAAAAGCTAATGAATACATCTATCGTGGTTAAACGGATCGTCGTGAAGCAGAAGTAGTAGTAGCCCCCTGTTGACGTTCGCCATGGCAATCACGTTGAGCAATTTCTTCAGAACAAATCTCCATGCCTACTATTTCCCAACCAAAAACCGTTTGACAACCAGCCCAGTTTGACATTTAACGCCCAGCGGGCGGTACGTACCGGTGTTGGCCAACTGCTGCGTGCTGCACTTATTGCTGTCCGGTTCGGTTTCCGGCTCGACAAAGTTCTCCGGTCTCGGCAGGGGCCAGGTGTTGGAGCGGGCGCGTGTCTGCGGCTCGAAGCCCGTATCCTGCAGCTCGGCCAGCGCGTCCATCGGTATGCCGTCGTTGGAAATGTTGTCGTACATGCCGCCACCAACACCGCCGCTCCCGGTGCCGGCACGCAACGGAGAAGCCGGCCAGCCTCCGCCGTACGGATCCATGGCCGTTCGCTGTACCCTCACCACCACCACCTCCTCCTCCTTGTCGCGTGCGGAAGGATCTTCCGATGGGTTACACGTTACACTGAGAGCACCTGGGGCGGGGGGATTCACTAGGCGCGTACACTTCACGGCGCTTCGACACACTAAGTTCGTGGAATGTGGTTTCCGAGCACCGACGGTTTTCGGTAGTTGCGGATTTTGGAACTGGGGAGGCGAGGCGGTTTTGCAAAGATCGTTCACTTCACATTCGGCGCTGCTCACTGGCTGTCATCACACGTGCAGACATTTCCTTTCCAGCCACCACCGCGAGATGGGATGGCGAACACTTAAAACAGCACGACTCTCTCGCCCCTATCACTGACTGGATCTTGTTTTTGTTCCACTCTACGCACACAAACAATCACACACACACGCGGGCACGGACACAAAATCACAATCACTCGGTGAAGGTTAGTCCATCTTCCACAGCGACCAACCGGAACCGGGACGAAGTGTTGCCTGAAATGATGAACGTTAAATTCTCTTGTCAGGGACCAGAAGTTCCGGGCAGAAAACGAAAAAGCAGTACGGGAGGTTATGAACACCAGCTGTTGGGAATAGTTTTTAGTGTCGGGCTGCCGACGGCGCCGGGATCCACTGATAGTATGTAGAAGCGGAGCGCGCACACCGTGGCCTTCAACAGTCGGGGACGTCACAAACTGCGCTAGAGCAACACACCCGCCACGGAGTAACGCAATCGAAATTGATTTTCGAACCGTCGTCGGCTCGTCCACGTCCAAGTGTACCGGCCGCGAACTCTTCTGGACACGCCACAGTGCTGGACCAACTCACACACAAACACACTCATGCACGCACACTCGATTCGTTTCTTTATTGTGCTAGCGCACATCATCAATTGTAGCCCACGATGGTCGGGTGGGGATATTGTGTGTCACACTGACATTTGAACTACGTCACTTTACTCCGTGCGCCCAAGTTCGGTAGAGAAAATAAAAACAATGACTAAAACGATCTGACAGAACTGCCAGTGCGTGCACACTAGGAGATCGTAGTAGGCATCCGTACTTTCTTTTCGATGTCCTGAATCGTTTTTGCTTAACGCAACGGTACGGCACAAAACTACGTGTGATTCCGCGCACTTTGGCGTAAGAAGACAGCGAAGCAGCCAACCTGCTACCTGCGTCCCTATCGTAATCGTTATCGCGCGAGGGTGGCGCAGAAGCTCTGGAACATTACACGAGACCAGCGGGATGAATCGCACCGATAAGGGATCCTTGCGGCGGAAAAAGTGCGTGCAATTAACGCGGCGACAGGGCCAAACTTGGAAGGTAACACACCAACCGATCCGCCCTAATCTAGTGTGTGTGTGTGTGTGTCTCTTTCCCTCTTGCTCTATCTCTCTGTTACTCTTCTCATAGTACAACCAGAGGAAAGTTTCTCAAACGACGGGCTCTGTGTGGCGTATCGTGAACGGTAAGAACGGCGAAAAATGCTCTAAATATACACATTTCAACCGCGTTGATAAGTTGACCGCACTGATGATGTTGGCCGCGCGGCACACCCCGAACCCCAGACGGGAAGGAGTCGGTCCGCCGTGTCCGAGGGGATTACCCACACAGCGAGCGGGACTGTCGGTCGCTAATAGAAAATTATCGTCATCATCATCCTCCTTCGCCATCATCGTCATGATTCGCTGGTGTGATTTCTTGGCAGCGGTCACTGCAATAGCTCAGCTGTGTGTCAGCAGCTTCTCTCCCCCACATGGGCACGGACACACACACACACCCACGCGACACCGTCGTAGCAGCAACGTGCCCACGCGATTTATCAAAACCCCTGCGATGGCCCCACCACCGTCGCCGGCGCCCGGTCTGCATGTGTGTGCCCGGCAGATAAAATGCGTATTAGCTCACACCGGGTCGAAGTAAGAAACTTGCGCTACACCACCACACACACACACACACACATACACAGCACATACCAGCACTCGAATCCGCGCGTGCGACGATGTGTGCGTGTGTGTGCGCGAACGAGAGCAGAAGCGACGGCGGCGGTCGCATATAATCGCCCCACACACACGCGATCGAACGAGAAGCGCTCGAAAGGAACGACCACAGGAACAGAGAGCAGCCCCGAAACAGACCCCACACACACACACGAACACAGCTACTGGTACACGCGCACGTGCAAATCTGACCGCACATTCCGCGAGCCAACACGGCGCACACACACAACACACAAGCACGATCATTCCGTGGGAAAAGCACCCCACTATCAAATGGAAGTGGACAGTTTGCACTATCGAAGCTTGCACACGAAAAAAAAACTAAACAAACACACACACACGCGCAACGGACACCTCTCGCTATCACGGTGTTGCTGCGTCGTGGACACGACGTTGGCATTTGATTCCAAGTTTCATCCCCCGAACCATACAGGGTGTATGTGTGTGAGAGTGTGTTTGTGTGTGGATATGGGGATACGGGGATGAAATTCGCTTCGACACGAAAAAAACTGGACCCAATGATCATCGGCTCAAACCTCGAAAACCGTGATCGCGTTTCGCAGGATGAGCGAAAGAGCCGAACGATCCCATTTGCATCCAGCGTGCCAGAGCAAGAGAGGAGACAGAGCGTTTGGAATAATTTGGCAATTAATAGCACCTCGCGTCTCTCTCCTCCCCACACCACCACACACTAAACGGTCTAGCGATCATGGCAAACGCTTTTGGTCAGGTGTATCCACCACCCTCCGTGAGGGAGGTCGAGGGTTTTACAGCTCTTTCACCCTCACTTTAGATCTCTCTCTCTCTCTCCTTTTTCCACTTACGCCGCCGTTGAACGCACCGAAAACTCCAACAAAAGACACTCCAGAGATCGGGCCATTATCAGCGCGCAGCAACTTAACAGCACTATCACGCCTGACCTCGTCGTCCTCGCTCTATCGCCCTCGTCTTCCTGCTCTCTTTCGCGCTCGCACACATACACACACGCACACGCGCCCTCCGCCGGCGGATCCCGCGTTACGCATGCGATTGCGCGATACACTTTTTGCGCTTTGTTGTGTGTGCGCGTTTCCTCAATTTGCGGGTCCTTGTGGTGGTGGTGGTGCTGGTGGCGTCGGAGAAGATTGGGGCGGCAGCGAGCGCCGCAAGGGAAGAATATATTTTTCACACATCACTCCGCACAGACACATCCCCCTGCGCGAAGCGTAGGCCCGCATACACGTGTGTTCTCGTTTTTTTTTCTAGTTGCTCGTCGAGATCAGGCCTTACTCTCGATCGGTGCGAAGAGTATGAGCAGCAAAATTTGCCTCACGGCAATGCGATTCTGATGCGCATAAAGACGATGATTCTTCCTGGTTCGGCGAGGCGCACACTGCTCACTCACACACCTCGGCGAGTTCGCAGCGAGTGTTGCAGAAGCCGAAAAAAAAGGATTCCTTCCTGCGCGAAGAGACCATCCATCTGGCTCCGGTCCGTTTCACTTTTCCTCCCATCGGCCAGGGCGACATTCGGCCGTGGGAAATCTGTGTGACGTTTGCGTGTATGCGTCCCGGAGCTGTGCTACGAACACCACCGCATTCCCGGGCCCGGAATGGTTCGGATAATTATCAATTCAGTTTTTTTCCATCATCCCCACGCACGCACGGAACGTACCGGGCCGCCGTTCCGGACACCACACACCCGTGAGAGAGTGGGCCGCTATCTCCCCGCCCCACAACCACCGGGCCCATTATCAACGAACGGCGAGCCTTTCGACGAGACCAGAAAGAGAGCTAGATAGAGACCGGCCCACCACCTGTCCGGTCCAGAAATATCCACGATAACGGCACGCACGACGTTCACGTTCGTCGCGCCATTGTGCGTGCCGGGATCGCGCGAGATCCGCTAGGGGTGGAACCCTGTTTGGACACATTCGCAATGTGTCAAATGCGGTAATCAGTGTTTCCCCCCGCACAAGAACTGGAGCTCACTCAAGTTCGTATCAGGTATGGCTCATATCACAGACGAATGTTCCAAGCGAATGCTCTATGAAGCTATGTTCCAATAATAATCTACGTACTCGCGTCAGTTGCTCTTAGAGCTGGATCATAACGAGAAGATCTGGAGATCACCCGATATCCGAAGCTATCCGGAAGGGGTTTCTCACATGAAGCAAACGTACATGCTGTCTGAAAGTTTGGAGCCCCTTCTGCCTAGGGATGCTGTACCAATCAGCTACTGTTCCGACTCGTTTGTTTGGTGGCACGTTTGACGCTGCAAGATTGCTACGCAAAACTCGCAACAGCTGGCTCGGTTATCTCCCGCCACTGGCCTTGGCACCCGTCCGCTCACTACGCGAATGCTACGCTTACGACGCTACGGCGATCGAGCTCCGGAAGACCCGGCGTTCGAGCAGACGGGTACGTCGAAAATCATGCCCGTGGAAATCTACTGGCACGTTTCGAACGCGATGTAGCAGGAATTACCCGAACGGGGGGAAACAATCGATCCCAGCTCGATAACTAGCCCCATATTATCGCCGGATGTGTGCAACAAGCAAGCAAAAAACCAACGCCCTCTGGTGCATCGTGTTGCATCCTCCTCTTCCCCCCTCTGTTTCCTCCTGTGGAGCCGGGTTGTGGAGCAGCTATCACTTATAATTTTAATCGATCGGACCATCAAGATCGCGTTCCGGCTCGCTGCGAAAGGAGACGCGATCAACGCCCTTACGATTGCAGGATATTGCTTTCGCTCTCCACCGTTCTTCGCGGCTGCCCGGGTTCCACTGCATGCCAATGTTATTTATGCGAGCATTTCAATCAAGGGTACCCGCGCGATCGGCCCCAGATTGATCGACGCTTCAGTGATCCAGCTTGGGATGTGTCTGGGTGTGTGTGTATGAGAGAGAGAGAGGTTTGCAGACGCATTACAACTGGTTTTGTTCTGGGCTGGAGATGGTAATTACAATGCCGCACCTCACCAAGCAGAACACGGACTCCACACTCCGTCACCCTCCCCCAAAGCAAGCCGACGGGTGTGATAAGACGCGCAGGACCCTAGAGTCCCGGGAGACACTGGCACCCTGCGCCCTGGCGGGAAAGACCGCAGGAGAAAGGCCATCGACCATCGGCGAGTGCAAATTAGTAATTAGCGCGAACGGGAAACCGGGTGACAGGTGTGTGTTTGCGCGTTTCTTCGCCCAACCGTTTGCCATCGGCTCTCCAAATCGGATCTTAACGATCGCGGTGAAACCGATCGGATCGCAACGGCGAGCGCGTTTTTCTGCCCGCTTGATGCCCAACAAAGGTCGGTGGAAGGAAGGAATCGAACCGGCGCCGGCCGAGATGGAGCAATAATTTATTCCGATGCAAAAGTAGGCTGGCACTGGGTCCGTCCGCCGGCCGGTTCGATAGCGATCCCCATCCGGAACGATCCGGGGCTGCTGGGAAGTTCAGGGGGGAAAGGGAGCGGGGTCTTCGAGTGTGTGTGTGTGTGTGTGTGTGATGTCTGCGCTTTCTTGGGCCTTGGGCATCGACAACGCGCCCGGCCAGCTCTTATCGAGCGGCGTAATCATCATCCCTGGTGGGGGTTGCGTTGGGTTTGGTGGAGCCGACGATGGAGACGAAATCCGTGCATGATACACAGAGCGAAAGAGAGACAGAGAGAGAGAGAGAGAGAGAGAGAGAGAGAGAGAGAGAGAGAGAGGGAAAGAAAGAGAAGAAGCGAAACCCGTTCTGGCGGTTGGCGAAAGGCCACGATGATGGTTTTCGGCTGTTTCGGCTGTACACCTTCTCTTCAGTTGGCCCGTACCAACCGATCCCGAGCGAGCAGCGTAAAAACTGTACACTTTCGAAACGCGCACCATCATCGCCGGAACGGAAGAAGATCACCGAGCGAGATCACTCCACGGGAACGGTGACGTGAGGCTGCGAGCGCGCACAGCAAAGTTCGAATTCGAATTCAAAACAAACACGATCGACATTTCGCCGGGCCCGATTTGATAGTAGAGTGGGAGAAGCACACATACGCGTACGCGCTGGATTACAGCCGGGACAGAGGGTATCATAGGTAGACGGCCAGCAGAAGCCGCATGCAAAAAAACAAAAACGCGACGATAAGACGCCGCGCGCTTGAGGTGATCCCGTGGTCTCCACACACAACGCTCCACACCAGTCTCCACACAATCTCCAATCGCACTCTCTCGACGGTCGCGGCTTTCCACACCCGGTCTCGGCAAGGGCGCGCGCGCTCAAGCTCTCGCTTTTGCGACGGCAGCAAAACAGCGGCAATCCGTGATGACGACGACCGCGGTGGCGTGATCGACGGTTTCGAACTAGTTTCGCCAAACGCACTACCTCTTCGAGTATCCTCTCCCGGCCAGCAACAGCGCGCGGCGGGCTGACACGATCCTCACCGGGCCGCAACCCGATAAATCCGCGCGAAAATGTCTCCGTTTGCGGTTGTCCCCAGAGAAGTCAACCGTGCGACGTAGACGACGACGACGACTACGACTACGGACAGCGAACACACGACACAGCACGGAGCCACAGCGTACAGCGGAGATGAAGCGTCCGAGCCGGATGTATGTAAACGGGCTACTAGCGCGCCGCTCGAAGCTCGCAGCTGCCGCGGAATAGTTTGGATCCATCCGATGCCACCCCGCCCGCCGTAAACTCACCCTCGTGGGTGTGCGGTCCGGTTCGGGTCGGGTTGTACGCGCACCAACACCACCGCACCGAGGGGGTTCGGTGCTGTTACGCAAATCGCTTGCTCTCTTTCGCACCCTGCGCACGCTCCCGAAAGCGCGCGCTCTCTCTCTCTCTATCGCTCCTGCTCGCTTTGGGTTGTATGAGAGTGTGTGTGTGCGCGAGCTGTACTGTGCACTAACACACGCGTGCGCTTCTGTGGGGGGTGAGCAGCCGAACGACGAACACCGAACGAACCGAACCGAACACCCCAAAAATCTCACCCCTCCATCCCCAGCTCGCCGCGTGTCCCACCCGCGGTACCACCCTCGAGAGCGTAACCATGTGCAACGCGAAATATTGCGCGACACACACACACACACGCGCGCGCGAACACACGGTCCACTGCCTGCTGTTCAGCTGTTGCTGTGTGTACGTGAATCGGTGACCAACGTAAAGAAGAGGAGGAGGAAGAAGACGAAAAAAAAACGTTGCTCGGTGTGCTACGCAAGTTTCTAGCGCTTGCGATGCACGTGTCACCGACGGTGGAGATGGATGGCCCCGGGGTGGCTGGCTACCGAAAACCAAGGGCGAATCGGCGAACCGACCAGGAACGATGGAGTGAAACGAGCCAAATGTGCCGAAGGTGGTTAGGAAGCGGCAGCGGCGTTAAGGGTAGGCTTACACATACTCCGGCAGCTCCCCCTCCTATGGCCACACGGGATGTTACGGGATGGCAACAAGGAAAAGACGTGACGGTGGATGAGGAGCGGGCTCAAGGGTGCTAAACATTGCCCCCCCCCCCCTCGTGATCTACCTCCTGCCGGGGTTCGTCTTCCGGGATCTTCGTCCGGTAATCCTGTGCGGTGCGGTCGCAAGCTTTTGAGGCAGTCTGTCACCAGTTGTGTGATATGCAGATACGGCTGCGGACGATCGAACTTCTAGCGATCGAGATGTGTGTGGAGAACTCGATCGGGCGATCGAGCTTTTGAGGTGCGCTGTCTACTCTGCGTGATGTGGAAGACGGAGCTGGAAGAAGAATAAACTGAGACTTTTACCTAGGCAGAGCACAAATCCCGAAACGATCTTCCGAGCAGATATCTTCATAGGCATCGAAGGTCGTGATCTTTAAAACAGATCCTAGCCAGTTGGCTGGTTTGTTTTTCTATTAAAGAGACTTTGGACAATAGAGCTTCATTCGTCTCTCTGATTCTAGCCGGAACTGGTTTTGTTTTGTGACAAAATTATATGCAATATTTACCAACCTTTGTGTGTACTAAGCCTTTTTTCTTCGTTGTTGAAGAACTTGGTGACATCATGCATGCTGAATCTGCTAACCCGCTGCCAATGCAGTTTGTGCCATTTTTTAGGCAACCCCAAAACTCAAACCCATTCATTGCTGACTGCTGTAGACATAATATGCGTCCACACGAGACGCACCAGGCTGCGGTTTGTGGACGTTGCTGACACCAATTTTGCTTTCCCGCAGTGCGTGCTCCACCCTTAATGAGTAGGGTATTTTTTTTGTTGTCATCTGATTGGCTAGGTTTTTCGGTGCGTTTCACCTGATTGCATTGGCGCCAACCAGCAGTGGAAAAAAGCCTCCAGGCCAGCTGTTCCACTGTGGATTGCAAATGAAGCGATTCTACGTGCAACATAGCGCTTTTGTTTATCAAATTTTGGCAATGTCGTAATCGAGCGCGATAAAGCGGCTAAGGTGAGCTTTTTTCAAAATTCAAATGGCTCATTGATTTGTAGTTTCACTTAATGCAGTTTCTGGGCGCTTTTCCAAGGGGTTGTAGTTTTTCACATTTTTTAATAGTACTAATACATCACCCTCACATCAGTGCGCTATAGTCACCTTAAGTTCCAGTTCTTCCGAACTTCCTAACGTCGACCTTCATTCCAAGCGGCAAGTGTCTGTCGCTCGCCGAAAAAGGGCACGCATACCCGCGCCCCGGGATCAATCAAGTTAATAAAGCCGGCCCATCACTGATAGCCACTCAAATACGTTAGAAAGGGCTGGAAGGGTATACTGTATTCAAATGCCCGCGCACTTCCTCCTCTCTATTCCGATCGGTCCGATCGACCGACGGTCCAGTCGCCAAACCCGTCTGGCCCATAATTTGCCCTTCACAGCATCGGAAACCAATCTATCATGTGGAAGGTGTAGAGGGTTTTTTCTGTGTGTGTGTGTTTCGGCGATCGTTTGCCCTTCGCCTTCCGCGGCACGCGAACACGGAAGGACGGACGAGTTTAGGCAGCAATCGACCCTGAAGAGTTCATGAGACGGGCGAATGTGGGACTTTTTCGGACAGGTTCCAATTCGTGGCTTTGTGTGCGTGCCATAGATATTCTGTGTCTGATTTTACCTCCAAGAGAGCTTCGGTACGGTTGAAGCACGTCCAGTGCTGTCTATCTCCTATCCAGCGCTCTTACCACCACTTTCCAGGTGCTATAGGATACAAGTTTGTAGATACGTTCTGGAGACGAGTTTTCGTGGGTCAAGTTAGCCAGGAAATCCTAAAAATAATTTCAACGGAAGTTTTTTCGCCGAAATAAGCTAATGCTTCAAATTTAGCCGTTTTCCTGGGTTTGGGGACAAGTTCTACTCTTAGCATATGGCTTCCAGGAAAAAAGATAGTTTATTACATTTCAATTCCGGGTTGAATCACACGCATAACGTTTCGTGCATCTGCGAACATCAGGAAGACCAAGTTGGCAAGCTGAGCCACATTTCGCAACAGGTGGCCATAGACCGAAGGAACCCGAACATCCCAGAATCCAACCGATTCCTAGGCCCTTCGTGACCGAACAGCCGAAGAAAGTCGGGTGCGAATTCGTGGATACTCCTCGATTCGGACTAGCCACCCATTTTTTTGGGGGGTAAAAAAGGCACAGGCCTCCAAAGCGGAAAGAGAAAGGACATAGCGCGCCAGAAGGAGCAAATATGAGCTTTTGCACGGAACGAACCTGCTGCCGGATTGGCTGTCGCGTTTCCGTCGCGGTTCTGGCGCACGGCCCACTGCGCATACGGTCCTTTGTACATACCAGATATCCTTCTCCAGCCCGCTGCCTGGAACATTGGCTCGTTACAATCCGCTTATATACCGACGGTGTGGCAGGCTTTTTTGATGCGCTTATCAACCAACGGCCGCCTTGCAGGCTCGCGAATGGGAAAGCTCTCAGGGTTTGGCTTTCGCACCGTTTTTTTCTGTTTGGCGCCACATTTTTGGCCAACGCCTTTCGGTAGCGCGAACTCCACAAGTGCGGCCTGGCGCTCACGGATGCCATGGTTGTCTTTGTCCTACTGATAGAGATTTTTTTTACAACAACCGAAAAAAACGAACTACATCAGACAATGAAATAAAAAGAGGGAGAAATCCATCGATCCAAATTTTTTAACCACTTCCGGTTGTTGGATTCTTCCAGAGTTCCATCTGCTTCGGTACTCCTTCCTCGTGTAGTTACGCGGTGAATTATGCAGATGTCTTGATCGCACACTAACTTTTTTGCGTTCCACTAACACTCGCACTCGCAGCAGAATATCGAACAGACCAATCGAACGATCGAGTTTGTGGCTCGGAAGGCGTTCTACTTCGCGCCGAACCGCACCGGCGACAATAAAACGAAAGTCGTTTGTATAACAATAAACGCAGGCTAATACACGAAAGTTCCATCAGCAACAATCTTCCCACATCCTTTTGGAGGATTATCCTGATCGAATGGAAACTAATTCCACCATTATCCGGCCGTCCCAGGCACCATCTGTGGCGGCACGTGCTTCGGGGACCGGATTTCCGTTGCCACGTGTTTATTGCACAACAGTGAGATTATATTTCCTTAATGTCACAGCTGATCGCATTCCAAAACTTTTCTATGAAGCATTCTAATTGGTCGAGCCGAGAGGAAATAAACTTTCTCAATGTGGGTCAATGTGAAATTTTACACGCTGATTGAGACGATTTTTGTAGGATCATAGCCTATGCTCACGGCTCACGTGTTTTAGATTGTGCTTGAGGGAACTTTATATTCGGTAAATATCGTTCTCCAGGCAGTTTTCTAAATCATTTAGAATGTTCAGTACGAAAAAAAAAACAGAACAGATAGCGTGGCTCTCCAAAGCAGGACACTTAGAATCGTTGTACGGGGTACTCTACAGCACAGTTTCCTTGTGGTGGCCAGTTTCCGGTACCACAATATCGATCACACTGCGTGCCCGTAATATTGCACATCGATGACAGGTCGCAAAATTATTTTCCCATAAATTACCCGTCCCCGTCCCGCTCGATGTGTTGCCGTGGACGCAGTGGACTCTGTCGACACAGCAGAAGATTCGTCTCCCAAATCGCTCCCCTTCCTCGAGCGGGGAGGTGCTGGTGTGTGTGCCTTGCCCTTCACCGAACGGTCAATGAATTGCTTTGGATCTGGCCGGGGAGTAGAGCTTTCCATCGTACCGTGAACGTAGACGAACTTTTGGAGATTCTTTTTGCTTCTCCTTTCCGTGGTTCGTTTTAACGGCTTTAGTTGCTGCGAGCAGTTTCGCGTTCGCTGAGTCAAACTTTGTACTTGCAGATGAGTTAGTAAAAATTTTGCAGCACCAACTGTTTTTTTCTTTATTCATTTCCTCTGTTCTGGCAGTAATGAAGATTTCAGCGACTATTTCGGCGTTTACGGATAGTTTTTCTCTTTCCCCTTTCTGTTCTTCCTCAACCATGCTGCAAACTACACGCACGTGAAGATCTAAATGGTAGCCTGCCCACTCCTGTGGTTCGTCCTTGCTCAGACGTTGGCAAACTGGAAGCAAGTGAAAGTATTGGAAATTTGGAAAGGTAATAAATCTTTCATTTTTGTGTGTGTGGTGTAGTGTGGTGTGCAATTTTTGTGTACTTTAGCTGCGAGCTCTTGAATAAGGCGTTTGGTGTGTTCAATCAGCTAAAGTAGCTTTTCAAATTGCTGACCTGTACTAGAAATGGAGATTTAAGAAGATTTGCTTTTCAAATCTTCTTGTGTAATTCATTAATGGAAGCAATTTACCATGTTTGGTTTATACTTAGTAGACAGCATTGTAGTAAAAATAAGCTATACCCTAAAGGAACCTGTAGATTGGACAGCCAGAAGAGGACGTTCGAAAATTATTCTAAAAAATGTTGTAATAAAAATGTTGTTTTATAACCGTTTATGCCGGTAGGATGGTGTATTTACAACATCCAAAGCGGCTTTTATAATTTGGTCTTAACTAGTTAAAACGGCCAGCTTACAGGGCTACGCCGATTTAGT
>KB672658.1:3954-17754 GCA_000349145.1 Anopheles dirus | reverse complement strand
AAGTCCGCGTCGCTTCTCATTCACGCTTTGAAAGAAGTTTTCAGGAGATTCGTCGTAAGCCTACGCGAGGCAAAAGTCAAACGGTTCATACCGTCGCCGACTATCCGTGTGCTCGGTTCGCACAATTTACAGCAGTCTTTTGATGAAGTAAAGTGTGGTGTTTCTCATGGCAGTGGCGATATGACCAGTTTGATCGACATTCAGTGTTTGTGTGCTCTTTCTCAAGACAGTTGAAGCATCGCTTAAGCTATCTCAGCATACAGGGTGAGATGAAAAAACTGCAACGAAATTCAGATTGCTGTCATTTCTGAATCGCTCGTCTGACAGCTGTCAAATTTCTTCCAATGACAGTTCACTATATTGCTGACAAGCGCACTAGAGCATTTTATTGTTGAACTAATAAGAAATTTTGTTATTCGTGATGAAGTTCAATTGTGATAGCGTAATTGCTTTTCATTTGGCTGGAAAACCCCAAGTGGCTATCGTTAGAGCCCTCCAGCATTTAAATTTTAATATTTTTTTGTATCTCGTACCATCGCTCGTTACCATCGCTCGTGATACTGGTATCGTGATACTGTACGTCAAGAAAGTGGACGAAAAAAATCAGCAACATCGATAAATATGGTTCGGAAAAAGAAGAAGCGGCTTGAACGAAATCCGCGTAGCAGTGGCGGACAAATGGCTCTTAAGCTTAATATATCGCCATATGCCATTCGGAAAATATTGAAAAATGAGCTTGGACTAAAGCCTTTGAAGATCCAAAAAGTGCAAGATCTTACCGATGCACAAAAAAAAGTTAGGCTCACAAGAGCCAAAGAGTTGCTTAGCTTGGCCGAAAATGGTGAATTGCCGAATTTGGTTTTCTCTAATGAGAAACCATTTGTTATCCAGCAGTGAACAAACAATATGATCGTGTTTAATTGCCAGAGAGGTCAGCTGAAAATTTGCAATTTCGGTTGGCCACCAGAACTCAAAGGCGGCCATGGTGATGGTGTGGGCCGCCAAAACCGCCGGTGGTCGCTCACCGCTCGTATTCATCGACAGTGGGGTCAACATAAATGCGCAAATTTATCGCGAAAATATTTTGGAAGGAGCTCTGAAGTACTGGGCACGCAAACATTTTGGCCGCAGAACTTGGACATTCCAACAGGACTCAGCACCTCGCTTCAATTCCACCGCACAATGGCCACCAAAACCACCAGATGCCATTTCGTTTAGAGATGGGAAAAACCACTCCTTTTTGGGAGTCAACTCACTCTTGCTCACTCACCATTGAGGTTCGGATCGTTTAGCGTTATAATTAAACTCACTGAGGAGCAAGAGGGAGCCGATAAAAGCAGAAAATGTTGTGTACTGTGCGGGGAAGGTGGGGGGGGGGTGGATGGCCGTTTTTCCTCGCGACACAAGTCCGATACACTGCGGGGGGGGGGGGGGGGGTCATAGACACTTTTTTCCAGTATTGTATAACGCAAACACACGCCCTTTGTCCTTAGCCGGAATCCCACGCATTCTTTTGAGATTCGGATCCCTACGGCCAGTTGTTGCTCGTTTAGCGAATCCCACTCACTCTTTTGGGACTCGGATCCCTACGGCCAGTTGTTGTACGTTTAGCGAATCCCACTCACTCTTTTGGGACTCGGATCCCTACGGCCAGTTGTTGTACGTTTAGCGAATCCCACTCACTCTTTTGGGATTCGGATCCCTACGGTCAGTTGTTACATACTCGCGAGAGAGTTTCATTATAACGACTCCCTAAAGAGTCATTAAAATTCTATAGTGGGAGTCAACTCACTCTTTTCATTACAAAAAATCAACTCACTCACTCACTCTTACTCAGTACGCACATCTCTAATTCCGTTGGACTATTTTGCTTGGAGCATTTTGGAACGTAAGGTTGGCACTAAAAATACCAAAGTGTCGATCAGCTCAAGCAAGCGCTTCACCGAGAATGGGTCAAAATACCGCAGAGCCACTTTTGGGCAGCATGCAATGGCTTCATCGGCCGTCTAAAGGCCATAATTCGTGCCAAAGGTGGCCAATTCGAACAAATCTGAATTGATTACGAAATTTGATGTAATCTCCGACATTTTGTTGCTTTCATTAATAAAATTAAAAAGAATAAGAAAAATATGAAATTTTACATTGTTGCAGTTTTTCCATCTCACTCTGTATATGACAAATGCGACGTTTAACAAGATTGCCTAATACAACGTACGTACGCAGTTGTACATACCTCTTAGGCAATCTGCACACGAGCCGCTGTAACCCGCATTTGCGTAAATGCTGCAAGTGAGAGCCGAATGAACAAAAAGCTGACGCGTGAGATACCGCACAAATTGCAGCCAAATATTGTCGAAGCAACATCGCGCTTTTACAGTGGGCGTTAGGCTATCTTGCAAAATAAACTATATTGAATTTTGGTGCATTATAAAGCATTTTAATATATTTTTTAATTACAGTGCAATATGGATCCTGATTGATTTTAGGGTTAATACTTAAAATTTTGTTAACATATGTTATGCATATCGTACTTAAAAATCTTCGAAATATTGCCAAAAATATCAAACTCACAATCAAAATTGTCAACATAAACACAAAACTGCGACATAGCCTGAATGTCACTGTATTCGGTTTGTTTACGTTATCCTCAAGCATGCAAACTCAATGGAGATATGCATTATTAATATCTATAGTTTGTATTCTCATCCAACAACATTGCAGCAGAATTACTGAATAATGGGAGGTAGGATCCAACATTATATTTTTATTTTCGTTTACTGAGGAAATTAAAAAGCAAAAACAGTCGTGGCAAACTGAATGATGAAAAAAATCAAATCCGATTATCCGTGTTATTCGTGAAGAATACAAATAATGGAAAATTAAAACTTTGTAATTGTGCAATATTTTGGCATGAACGGCAAGAACGGCATGAAAAATATGACCTCTAATAAAATGCATATTTTTTCTAATTGAAACGCATTAACAAACACAAACATATGGCTTTTAGTTGCATTTTTGATCCCAACCCCGGATAATACAAATAAGTAATTATCCGTAACCTATTCGAGAAAGGCAGGTACCGACTGTTCCTAGCTGCAGCACAATTATATTTCATTTACATGATCAGCTTTTGCAGCTAGGCGCTTTAGTTCATGAATGTTCATGAAATGAACACAATAGAAAAAGCGGCACTCGCTGGAAAGCGGAAAAGCGGCTCGTGTGCAGATTGCCTTATACTTGTTTGTGATGGATAATTGTGCAAGACGAATCAAACACAGAAATGCTTAATTGTTTCGTAATGATTTTGACCAGGGATGACCATACACTAATGACATATGTATTTATTACATTTTCACATTCCTGTACTTCCCCTATTCATTCATTTTCTTCTTTTAATGAGATAGTAAAGGGTGTCTATATAGTGTAGTGAGACGCTTATTCCCATTCGCACCGAGTCGAATGAAAGGCGATTGAAATTTAAACCAGACCAGTACTTGCTTTGTAGAGTATGTCACAAATCTGTTAAAGGTTTTTTTTTCTCTTTTAAATAATGAGTTGGAAGAAATGATTCAGTTATACTTACTGAAAGAAAAGCAACAACAATATTGCATACCGCCCATATGCATTCTAAATTGATTAACGGGTTTAGTAGAAAACATCAATATTAACATTCTTGATTTGCCATACTCGTCTTTTACACGTTTAGACAAGTTTTAAGTTTATTTATCACACCTGAACCTGGTGTGTGGCAACGTGTTTTGCAGCTGTGGTACGATGCAAATTATTAAGTATTTTATACATGTTATTGTTGTGATAATATAATAGTTTTTATTTTCAGCCAAGTTCTTTTATTTATCAAGCTTTTTATTTATTAAGTCACCACGTTCTACTTCCTTAACAGTGCTGCGGTATTTAAACCCGTCTAAATACGACCAGCCCATAGCTTGTGCACAATACGCGATTTGATGTTCTATAAGTACTTCCAGTTTTGTTTTATTTTATTTTTTGTAAAAATTGAACAAAAATATCTCCCCTTCCCAAACTTCAAAACCTTCACAAATCAACAACTGGACGCATGTTTGTTCAATGATTGTTGTAACAGCCTATGTCTGGATTATTTTATAGCGTTTAAAATACATCCACCCACACACAAAGCAATCTTGAGCCACTGTCATTAGATCCTATTTCGTTGAGCGAAATTTAACTGTAATTCATGAACGCAGTGATATTCTCTGTACATGAAAAGATTGGTGCTAAAAATGTATGTTTTAGTTCAGTATCCAGGCTATTAGCCGTGTTGTTGATGAATATTGACACAAGAGATTAGAATTTGTGCAATTCTTGTTTGTTTTTGTTTCAAGTAGTATCGTTCGAAGCAGGTTTCATTTTTTCCGAGTACTAGTCAGCATTCAGATTGGATCTTTAAACTTTCCTCCTTATTTTCTACAGATTTATTTTCAGATGGGTTGGATTACATGTTTTCCCCTGATGGCAAATTCCTTGCACGGTTTGTAATTTGTAATACTTATGTGGTTTTGTTTGCTTGCGTTTTATTCTTAGTTCTTGAGATATTTTTAGTGTATGTTTTTCTCGGTGAGAACACTTAATAAATACAGGCAGCTGTTGCTTTTTAAGCCAATAACGAATGCGATTCGCATCAAATACAACTTTGATGTTTGCTTTGGTATTTGGTGTTTATATTTTCTTTAGTTTTCTCCTCGAGTTTTTATTATGTCTTCAAAATCCTTATCCATTGCTCTTATTATTGCGCAATGTATTTGACCATTCCAAACCTCTTCTTTACTTCTCAGCATCTATCAGCCGTGTTATGTTTCCAAGCTGTAACAAATAACAAGCTTTTATTACTTTTTTTTAACTTGCCAACAAACTACGTTTTAAGCCAGCTTCAACAGATGGTAAAGAACAGAGGAAAAGAAACATTCCGAAGGAAAAAAAACGAAGAGCAATATATTTTATAAAGGCAGCAGCGTGTGTCAGCTTTGACTTTTTGTATGGTTGCGAAACAAAACTACCTTCGTCTATATTATGTCACATATTCAGAATAACACGAAATATTGCTTGTCTTGCATATGTAACTGCTTGCTCCAAGTTAGAATATTATCATCCAATGGTTTTATCTCACTCCTGCACTGGATAGGCCACAGGGTGGAAGCGTAACGATATGCTCGTCGACTATTTTCCAACCCAAAAGGTCATCCTGAGCTTAGATGCTTATATCTTTTTTCATAGAATTAGACCCTTCTAATAATGATTGCTTATTTTATTTGATTATATTGTTAAAACGGGCTCATTGGCTATATGTGTTTTACTTACATATTAATACTTGTAACGACATCTTAGTTTTGCTTTAGTATTGGTATCAAATATCAATAACAGGCTAAAGAATTATAATTATGATTTTCAATTTTGTAAACCATTATAAGCCTTTTTATAGCACATTTATCATTTTTTACTATTTCATTTATCCATCCTTGCAACATAGTATTTTTTTTTTGTTAGCTAGTTTGCCTGATGTAATATCCATACATCTTTAGACTTACATACTTTGTATTTGGCAACACTTAGAAGTATAACTTTAATACGCTGCCAAGGGTAGAATGAGATTTTGAGAATAGATGTATTAAACGATTATTTGTTTGGAAGTGAAGCCAAATGTTACTTTGCAGAACAATTATTTTTTACTGCTTATTAATGACTGGTCGATTTGTCCTTCAATTTGAATTACAGAGTATATCAGCTTAACTCATTGCATTTACATTCATCCCCCCAATCGTCTGTTTCGATATCATACCTATCTATTAGGCATTCTCCAGACGAGAAACTGTACGCCGCTTTTGCCTAATGGTGCAAATGAGAGCCGAATGAACACAAGGCTGATGCGTAAGCTATCGCGCAAATTGCAACCAAATGTAGTCAAGCCAGCATCACGCGTTTTATTATCAGGCATGTTGCATAATAAATTATACTGAATTTTCATAAATGTTTCACTACAATACAATATGAGTACTTATTTCAGAGGAATTATTGCCATACTAAAAATATCACACTAAAAAAAATTGTCAACGTAGATTGATTGATTGAATTTATTAGAGAGACTTTGACCTGTTAGGTCATTCGTCTCTAAAGTCAACGTAGACAAACAAATTCAACATAGTTCGAGATTCACTGTATCAAACCGTATATTGTTTACATTTTCCTAGCATGCCAGCCTTAATCAAGTTATGCATTATGAATAGCTTTATTTTATATTCTCATTCAAAAACATTGTAGCAGGCTTACTTAATAGTGAACAAACGTGAACAAAACGAATAAATGATACTAGAACTATACCGTGTGCAAGATAAATTTGACACTTGGCCATTTCGTTTATAGCTCGTGATTGAGTACTCGTATCAAAACAAACGATACGTCATTCGAAAGCCACAAGTGTTTGGAAACAGTAAAAAAAGTGTCGAGAGAATTTAATAAGTGCAACCCGCCGGAACTAAGAAGCGAATTACATGTATCATGATGAACGAAGCCGGACACACAAATCGGGACATCAAGATGGCGGCGCAGTGTGCATTAAACACGGTGAAGGTTATTCGCAAGCAGGTTGAAACCTGCAACGGAAATTTTGTGGCTGTTGCACAACGGAAGGATCATACCAGGCGATCGGATTGCTTACGGAACGCGAGTTCTTGCATGAATTGCAGGGACGAGTGCAACAGAATCCGGGGGTCAGCATTCGGGCTCTTGCGCGTGAAATTGGTGTGACCCGAAACACGGTGAAGCATGCGTTGGATGAGGATCTTCGCTATGCATCGTACAAACGCCGCAGGGGTAAGCTTTTAACACAAAAAGGCCGCAAGAAGCGTTTGACACAAGCAAAAAAGTTGCTTAGCAAGATCAAGCACCCGGCGGAGCCTGAAACGATTTGGTTCTTTTCGGATAAAAAGAGCTTTTATCAGGATCAGAAAATGAACGTCTAAAATAACAGGTGGCTTGCCTACTGTGCTGCCAACGTTCCACGGGTGCCGCAAACAAAATTCCCACAAACGGTCATGGTGTTCGGGTGCGTGCCATCGGAATGGGATGTGATGCCACCACATTTCTTCGAGCAGGGCCTGAACGCGGACGGCTATGTGAAGCTGCTGGACATGGTTGTCAAGCCCTGGATTACCAAAGTGGCCAATGGTAGGCCGTATGTGTGGCAACAAGATTACCTTGTCATACGGGCGCCAAATCGCAAAAATGGCTTAAAGACATTTTTACGACTTTACCACCCCTTATGTTTGGCCTCCCAGCTCCCCGGACCTCAACCCGATGGACTATTTCGTGTTTCGGGGCATGGTTGAAAGGGACACCAACCGAACATCCTGCAACCCAGGGCGATGGTAGTCCGGCTACTTTGAGTAATTTGTGCAGCCAACATGGCAAGCAAAACTTCGTAGAGAAACATTTTGTTTATTATTTGGTTCATTAAAAAATATAATTCTCACAGGAACTGTCAAATTTATCGTGCACACTGTGTATAGGCCCGATTATTTGACTCGAGTGTTACCCTGTGTTCACACGAAAGATATTTTATATGGCGTATTTGACGTCTAGCGTTTTTTTATGGACGCGAGTATGCTATCAAATTCCCACCACTGGCTGGAATACATCTAGGCCAGCGGTAGTGAAAATGCTTAATAATGCTCGAAAATGCAGTTTTGTTTATTTTACAACACAGCCTGACTTACTATAAACAACGTGATGCTGGCTCTACAACATTTGGTTGTAATTAGCGCGGTAGCTCACGCACCAGCTTTGTGTTCATTCGGCTCTCACTTGCAGCATTACGCAAAGAACGGCTTAAAGTGGATTGTCTGGAGAAGGCCTAAGAATGAATGCAAATGCAATGAGCTCCTTGTGAATATGCTTTGTTGGGTGATTTATAGAATAGCGGGTACCGTATTTTACCGTGGATAACGACCCTCTTTCAGGTAAAAAATGACCATTACTCATTAAGGGGGTCGTTATACAAGGGTAGTAACTTTTTCGTTGGATTAGCGGATTAACGTTTTAAAATTGGACGTTTCGAGACTTGTTTGGCAAATGATTGATTTGTTTACAACTTATTGATCTGAGTTTAATTTTGACATTCGTTATCAAAATCGCGCAGTTTAATCAACATGGCTCCAAATTTAAAAAATCGCATTCCAGCGGTTTCAAGTTGAAAGTGATTTAATACGCAAAAGCAAATGGAAATCATGCTGCAGAGAAGCATTTTTAACTACCGCCAGCCAAATCAACGATCATAGAGTGGAGGAAACAAGAAGTAAAACTTCGTGAGCTGCATCGAGAGAAACGAGCCTGCCAATTTTTCGAATCTGGAGAATAGACTGTGCAATTGGATAAAAATACAGAGATAGTTTAGTGCATGGGTATCCACAAAGATGATAGTGGAAAAAGCTAGGAGTGTTGCCAAGGAAATGCAAAAGGAAAAAAACAGAGGTTTGGAAGCAGAGGAAACAATTGATTTCACTGGTTCTTCAAATTGGTTTTTCAAATTCATGAAAAGGAATTACTGAAGCATAAGGTCCAAACCTAGACTTGCCCAAAAATGCAAAAAGAATACGAAGCTAAACTGATGACCTTCCATTCGCATGTGAAGACTACTTCACTTGTGTACTTAGCTGTTGTGCTGATGGCACTAAGTTGCCTCCAATGTTTTTTTTAAGGAAGACTATCCGCCCTATTGCGGTAGTCTAACGGCAGTCGAATGTTCATGCGCAGTTCACTTTCGCATTGTGTGTTCCGTTCGACTGCCGTTCGACGGAACTCACTGTCGACAAATGCTTATATGCTCGAACGGCAGCTTTTTTGTTATTATGGTTCTCGAACGGAACTTCCTTTCCAAGCAAATGTTTTCCAACAGCGTCGTGCTTGCGGAAAACGGTTCGATTGTAAAACTCCGGTAGAATTACTGATTTAAAATGTTGTGTAGTTACTAACTTTATCATAAGTTGTAAATTAAACTGTTTAAAAGAAAAAATAAAATGGTATTTAATGGCTTACGATAAATATTTTTCGTTTTTTTCAAGCTTTATTTAATCAACGTTATTGGAAATGTATTTTCCATAATTATAAATTATGCATTAGCTAAAAATCACACAATGATTTAAAATTGATTTAAAAAAATACTGGTACCTATGAATAAATGTATGTAGATCAAAGAATAAATTTCAACGGCATTCATCTTTCGTTACAGCGTAATCGAATTTTTTTTATTCAAATTCCGATAATTTTGGCTCCGTTTAACTTGAACTTTTTCCGTTAAAATAAATTAATGTAACTTACTTACGCCGGAACAAACAAAGCGGGAATCATTTTTAACTGATCACAATTAATTCTTTTCACGATATGATGGTTTTATCTGTCCTTTTGTAGAGAACGTTAGAAGCAGAATCCAGTACAGAATCAAATACGCGGTTTGTTTTGTTTACAAAATGACGTATTCGACCGCTCTGCTCAAGGTCAAGCGTCAGCCGATACAGCAACAAAAGTCGATGAAACTTATGTCGACTCCATCGGAAACGGCAATACCAAAATGACTGCCGTTCGAGACGGCGCTTCCGTTCGATTCGACTGCCGTTAGACTACCACAATAGCGGGGTATGCCCAAAGAAAAGTTGCCTAGTGGAATTTTCGTCCATGTTCAAGAAAAAGAATGGATGGGTAAGACTGGGATGAATCTGTGGTTTCAAAATGTTTTAACAAAAGACCTGGAGCACTTATGAAAAAACAGCAATGCTTGCACTGGATGCATTTAAAGGTCATCTGACAGCAGAAGTTATACAAATTGCTGTTCAAATTAAAACGTTTCTGGAAGTCATTCCTGGAGGTCTAACCAGTCAGCTGCAGCCAGTGGACGTCAGCCTCAACAAACCGGTTAAGCGTTTGATAAGAGAAAAATTGAGTAATTGGATACAAGGGGCTGATTCTAATCTGACTCCTTCAGGGAGAATATAATAACCATCCCAGAGATATGCCAATGAGTCCTTACTGCATGGAGAGGTGTCAGCGAAGCGCTTGTCGTCCTTTCAAAAAATGCGAAATCAGGAAATCCTTTTAAAAATGCGGAATCAGTAACAATCTTGATGGCACTGAGCATGATTTAATTTATAAAGATAGTGATGATGGGAGTGATGAAAATGAAAATGTGTTTTAAAACACCAGTGAGGACGATATTATATTATATTAAAAGTATTATGAAATATAATGGTCAAAACTAGTTTGAACAATTAAAATTGTTCCAAACGTTGAAAAAAAAAGATTTTTTTTTCCAAAAATCTTGGATAATTCATCTGACGGGTCGTTATATATGGAGGGTCGTTATACACGCTAAAATACGGTATATTGTTTAATACTGAATCATCGCGACCCAATCAATATTTGAAAACTTAAGATACCTTTAGATAATTATGCGTTCTCGACTATTGCATCGTCAACTTGAGCTAATCCTTTTTGTATGAATAACGAATGTGTAAATAGTTATCCTAATAATGTATATATTTGTCGTTTCTCGATATTTGAGTAGCTGGTTTGCTTCTGCTATGCAAAACTATTACGAAATACTTTACACGTAAATCATCAGTCAGAACCGAAATTTATTTGGTGGTTGACGTTCACTTGGTATTGCGATTTCAAGATATTTTTTTTTAAATACAATCAGATTTAACGTGATAGTCAATTATGTTCGATGTTAATATCAGCTAATATAGTTGATCAATCTATTTCAAATAATTGCTAAGTCTTGGTAAAAAAAATACTTGGTTAATTTGCGATGGTGGCATATTTTGATTGCCTTCGTTTTGCATGTCTCAGCGGCTTTTTACACTGTATGTGTAACTTTTACATAGTATGCTAGCAGATTAAGTGTGCCTTGTTGGCTATAGAGTCCAAATGTTATTTCACTACATAACTTCATTAGAAGTAAGACGCAGAACACGAGTTTAACGAACAATGAGATTTGGGTTAAACATGTTTCCTAAGCAAGCAAATCTCCTAATGTAAATTGATAGTTATGTGTTTAACGATTGTTTTCACATTGTTTCAATTTATTAAATATACTATTTCATAGGATTACCTAATTTACCTTGTGAATTTTACGTTTGCCATGTACATCATACGATGTTTTGCTGTTTAAATGTATTTAAAAATACTTGATTTGGTTTCTTCCAGTTAGCGAATGCTAGGAACAGTTCTTGTTGATTTTATACGAGTTTGATCGGAACGGTATGCTGAACCCGTAAAATGTTTTATACTGTATCGTCTATTTTGAAATATTCATATTGAAATAAACTGTGAGCGTGCAAATAGACATGAAACTACCTTAAGTCTCACATAGTTAATGTTATATACAGGTGAAGCTCGTTTTAGTGAGCTAACTAGCTCTTATCTACCTTAAATTAAGAATGATTCTTGGTTTGCTATGCAGTGGCCCTAATGATCTTCATTGACAAGAAAACATAGGTTTTTCAAACTCAATTTCGTTGAAAACTACTCCATTTGTATGACACCACTACTCCATTTGTATGTCAAGTTTTCTTCGTATGATGTTTTTTTTTATGAATTTGACCGTTATTGTATGTATCTCCGGAAAAATCATACATCAATAGGATGTAACCACAAAGTACACGGTTTTGCAATCAACTCTATCAATGTCATATAATGGGGGACCATATATTATTCAGAAGTTGTGTGTATTAGTTTAATCGTTTATGTAATCCATTGAAAAGTGTTATTATATTTTGTTACGTTATAAAACTCATTCGACAACATTTGAGTTAAAAACCACTATCAATCTTCGTTTTCAAACTATTCAATAATCATGTCAAAATAAATTTACGTTATACATTTGATAAAAATATGGAATAAGCAAAAGTAGCTTCATGTCTATTCGCAACCTTGCTTACAGAGAAGTTTTGAATGATAATCTACAAACAAATGTAAAACTGAACAATAAGAATACCCTGCTTGGTATATCCTACAAAATTCAATTTCAATTTTTCATAAAAAAAGTCTTTAGAGGTAATTATATGTAGATTGGTTTATATAAAACAGTTCCTTTGCTATGAAAATCATTTTTTTATGTAAGCAACAAGTAATTAGTTACACGTAAAAAGCGTGAAATCTGTATCGCATACAAAATGCATAACCATGTACTTACTATTTCTGCCGAATTTTTGTAGTGATTTCGATTCCGATGCAATATTTAATAATGAATGTAAAGTTTCCGTATCAAACTGGTAAAATTTAAGTAATAAGTTGATTCGGCACAATTTAAAAAATAATTTAAACATTGTTCAACCTACGAAAAAATCGCAAAACAAACAAACACACTGAGTTTCACATTAGGGCGAACAGTGCGTTGCTGCGATTGATTTCAATATTGTGCTTCGCATCATAGCAGTACGACCGCTGCGGGAGTTGCTCATGTTCCCGCGAATCGTCGTTCGGTTAGTCGCCACCTAAACTAAGCGCTTGCACGATTCTGGGATCCGCCTTACTACCTTCACGAAACTCTTCTAGGGTAAGTCGATCATCATGATTTTTATCCATTTGATCGAAAATTTTATCTACTCGTTTCTGAGGTGTGTTGTCATCTTCCATTTGCGGTTGCTGTCCCTGGTAGGATAATATAATGATAAGGTTCAATAAGTGTTGAACAATTTATTTTTATACTATTGTAATTGATGATATCGTCACTTACCACCATTTGATAAATAGCATCAACAATGTTATACATCTCATCTCGTGTAATGAAACCATCATTGTCGACGTCATATAGTCGGAAAGCCCCTAAAGTAATACGAAACAATAAAAATATCAATTTTCATGGTAAACAAAATATATGTTTTTCAATTAGTAGATATAGAAACTTACAATGAAGCTTTTCATCCAAATTGCCTCTCGATGTTATAGATAGTGCCCGGATGAACTCTTCGAATTCTATTGAACCGTCCTGTAATTGGAGAGTACAGAATGTTAATGCGGTATATAACATACAATTAATTAGAAAGATAATTAGATAATAAAAAATGTATATAATATAATAATATGTAATAAAAAGTTACCGTACGGCAACGATATTTTTGTTTTCGTGCTGCATTTTTCATAACGCTGCATCATAAAAGATAACAACAGCCACTCACGAAGCGCAGCATAAGCAAATGCATCAGCACCACCCACAAATTGCACCATCAACAGATGCACCAACACCACCCACAGAATCGCCATACGACCGACGACCGACCGAGATGACAACAAGATTTCAATAAAATTAGTTCTGTTCTGACCGGTGAACAAAGTGGAAGCTTTTTTCAAAAGGCTGCTCGGGACACGAAATCGTAACTGGCGCCCAACAAAAGGGTCCTCCGAGGTTATCATGTAAAGCAATAGTGAGTTAAAAATGTCTATTGTTCGGGTAAAACAATCGACGCGCAAGGTGTTCCAGTTGCATTCTCTTGCGAACAGCCGAGCAGAGCAGACGTGTTTCAACAGTGCTTACGCCTAGGTAGTGTTCATTTCTGATGGTTCAAGTTCAACGGTTCATTTCTGATGGTGTGTGCAGTAGTGTATTACAGTTTTGGAATTTGGTATCGTGCTTCATGCTCCGTGCATCGTGCTTCGTTTTCGTGAGTGATAAATAGAGAGGAAGAGTGAGATCTGTGCGAATAAATACAAACAATTGAATATCAACAGCATCCAAGGATGTATGTGTGTGTGTGTGTGTGTGTGTGTGTGTGTGTG